>JAQIXP010003132.1:0-13626 GCA_034700285.1 Proteroiulus fuscus
TTTCAATTACAGTTTTTCTGCAGTTTTAGACTGCAAATAAACTGCAGAAACTTCGAATTTTCTGTAGACTATTTTTTCCTGGGGGATATTTATCAAGCTTGGCAGAAAATTCAATCAATCTGACCCATTATTAATTCTTCAGTTTGCTGATTTCAGGTTAAAACCTCCCTCATGATACCCGAGAACATACCAGCATTCATTACCAACTCTAAGGTAAGCTTTGCCATATTCATGCACGATGGCTTTTGTATTCTCAGCAGTGATAACACCGAAACTATTTTATTTGCAGGAACAAACCCAATACCTGCTTTACTTACAGCAGCAATCAATGCGGCCGGTAGCCATAACCTATGGCGGTCTATTTCCAGTAAAATTAAATTTCATTTTTACAGTAAGTATACTTCTTCTCGGCATTTGTAAAAGAAGTTATAAAATATATTAATTTTCTCCATCAAGGGTTGCCACTTAACATTTGTTATTTTAAAATCTTGTGTTTCTTGCATTAAAGCAAGTTTCTGCATAATAATAGCTTCATGAACTTTAAATGATGAAAAAAAAATATAAACGCGATTCTACCAGTAATATACGAGCCATAAGTTCACTTATTATAATTTATTATTGCCTGACTTATTAAAAAATAGACAAACCCAGCAAAAAATAGTCTGCAGAAAATTCAAAGTTTCTGCAGTTTAGTTGCAGTCTAAAACTGCAGAAAAACTGTAAACATTTCTGAAGTTTTATGGAAAAAAGCTTGCATAATTTGGGCAGTTATTGTGTAGGAAACGTGCATGTTTTTTCTCTACAGTTTTTCTACAATATTTCTGTAAATTGTCTACGGTATTTCTGCCTTTTTTCTACATTTTTGTGATACAGAAAAACTGCAGAAAAATTGCAGAAATACTACATAAAAAATGTAGAAAAACTGTATAAAAAAACATGCAACTTTTCTATATAAAAACTGTACAAATTATGCAGACTTTTGTTCCATAAAACTTCAAAAATGAGATTTAAACTACAGTTTTTCTGCAGTTTTAGACTGCAGAAGACTTCGAATTTTCTGCAGACTTTTTTTCTCTGGGAATTTGCCTGAACATTTCATTTTTCATGATTTGCAAGTTAGTGGCAACCCTGTCATTAGAAATCTATTAACTCTTTACATCTGATAAGTGTATCTATTATCTGTTACAGCTCGTCAGCACTGCATTGACATACATGCTTGTCATAAAAGACCTCCACGGGTGAGAAATTCTAAAAATATTTACATAAACTGGCTAATGGGGCCCAAGTAACTATGTTAAATATGTTCTTATGATGTAACAATAATCGATGCACAAATTGAGCCTACCTATAACTGGATAACTTGTCGATGGCTATGGTTTTGCTCCATTTGTCATAAAATGGTCAATCTGGTTCAGATGTATTCCGACATGCCTTTTAACAGCACATTTCTGTATGTAAATAAATGTACATTATTAGTGCAAAGTATACTGTTCAGAATAGTCTTACACACAAAAATTCACATAATTTAGGCTATCTCAGGCTTACCTTCATTCGTGTAAGCTTTCTTGCAGATTTCTCACAGTAGCCTATGTAACACAATAAGCCTTCACTTCAACTTTTCAGGTGACAGTGCTACAAAAAATAAGACAAATTCCTTTTAAAACTATTCAAATAAAAAAAATTAAAGGGAAACTCAATAATAAAATAAATGGCAAGTTCCTGGGTGGAATTTCCATAAGAACAATATTATTGAACCAGATACTCACCCCAAAATACTATTTCAAAAAGTTTTAATAATAAAATCAATGAACGTACAGTTTTTCACAAAATCACAGTTTCAAAAGTATATAGCAAAAAATAAAAAATAAAAAAAAAATATAGCACAAATGAAAATAAAAAAAAACAGTGACTGTATAGCAAGTATAAATTAATATCTGATACATTTTCAAATGGGGCATTTTGGTATAAGGGGCTTTTTTGTTCGGCTCAGAAACATAGCTCGGTACAACACATACATTATGCACGTGTTCGATTATTATTATTATTATTGGGGAGGACCATTCAGACATATCAAAAAGAAATCTATGTTACAATACAGGTTTCATGACTTCGAGTAGAAAAAGAAGGAACAAATGAAAAATCTACTATACGACGACAGTCAATAGAATGGAAATACTGGAAAAAAATGCGAACCAAAATCGTGGCAATATGGTCCTTTTCTTTCTCTCGACATATGCAAATATAGGCAGTGCATTGTGAATTGTATATTGTTAACCTCTAAAGTGAATATCAAGACATTTGAGGACCCCTAAAAATAGGATCTCCAAGATACACTTTGAAAAAACAAACTAAAGATATGAACACATGAGCTAATTGATAGTATCGGTTCCTGAGTGGACAACCATACGCAAACATACACACGGGCAAACACTCACACTTACATCCAAAAATAAAATATAGCGAGACTTCTCTAGGATATCGATGACAAAATTATAAACTAACTTCTAATAATATACAGCATGGGATATGAATCTCATCGACTTTTCTCTCGAAGACTGGATCCGTCCTGATGGTTACGAGCAAATCTGTAAAATTTGCAAAACTATTTTTTGATAGTCAGATCCAATCCGTCCTCGAGATCAGAGATTCAAATTTGGCTTTTTTTGGTGCGTAAATCGATGCGAGATGAGACCCCATGCAATACGGCAATATCGACCAGCACAGCTGAGTACACAGGCTGCATGGATTTTATCAGACCGCAAGAAAAAATGCAGGGGGGAAAAATTTTATAACAGGCTAGAAAATTGCTCTAAATTTATATTCAAAATCTAAATTTATTTGAACAAACTTGCCGCTCATACGGCCTAAATACTAGGCCATTAAATTGCAACACTGATCATTATTAAATAGATATTTACTAAAACCACGTGGATTTTTCTTCCGGTCCAACAATACCACCAACAAGGCTCCCACAGTGTTTATACACCTTGCAGAGTGTGAGTTCACAATGTTGTGCCCCTGTTACAGCACAAAACTTGCAAAAAATTTAAGTTCAAGTATCTAGTACCAATACCTTTTTGCACCTTTTCCTCCATTTTCACTGCAAAGTTAAGGAATGCGCAAAAAAATTAGATGGATATTAATGGGGAATGGAACTTTAAAAATGTTTGTGCTTTACGTGAAGTAAACATATTACCCTAACTAAATCAAAATCGAAATTTTCATGGAATTATGACTCGAGAAATCCAGATTTTTGTCAAAATCGTGATTTCCTGAATAATGACCTTTAGTCCAAAATCCTGATTTCGTTGCGAAACTGTGAATTTTCTATAATTCATTCAATTTTCCAGAAATCAGTTTTTTGTGGGGAAAATAATATAGATTTCAAGAAAACTCCAGATTCAAGAAAAACTCCAGATTATTTTTTGTAAAGTTTACAATAACCTGGCAAAAATAATTTCGGGGCTTCATTCCCCATAACATAAAATACCTTAATTTTTGGAAAAAATTCCACAATCTCAATGAAATACTTGTACTTGCTAAATAATTACGGGCAAATTCATGATTAACACTAATGATCGAGAGAAATCCTTTGGCAAACTCAAAATATCAGTACATTTTGAATTTTCAGTTGCTATACGGTCCTTAAACAAGCCAAAACAATTGTAATTCTGCTGTGCTCTTTTAACATCCTTTAAATCCATGCTGATAGCACTCGGCATGCATTTCTTAAAGACAAACAAAATAAAAAATAATGAAATTATTACATGAGTAATGAAAATTAAAGGGAAAGTCTCAACTTGAGCGAAATTATTTTAAAACAAAGACAAAAAAATGACGAAAGGCATGGAAATTTTAATATTATTTGGACTTACCAATAAATAAATTAATATCGGGAAAGAGCTTGAATTGGTGGTAAATAATTTCCCCCATAAATATCCATTTTTCTTATAAGTGAACATTTTAGTTTACACAAGTAACTACTAGATGGCGCCATTTAGTTACAAATAATGTGGAAAAATGGCGTTGTCCCTATATTTCAGAAAATTCATAAAGTTTTCAGTAAAAGTTTTAATATGCTGTACCCTCTTCAACTATTATTAATCTTAAATTCTAAAATAACTTATTTCAAGGTGAGACTTTCCCTTTAAAAATAAATAACTTGTGGGACTCAGCACGGTTGTAGTTCCTTTCTATCACTGGTGCAATGACACCGGAACCAAATTCTGAGTTATCAGCTAAAACATGCATACGAAGAGATGGCTGCTACATCTTTTGCCTCGGCCCGAGTTCCCTAGTATTCGACTCGGGATATTGGCCTGGGCAATTCGACAGGGTGCGCAATTACAATTATGCTAAAAAAAACAATGAAATAATGATAGAACAACATAAATTATGCTTAAAAAATGTAAAAAAATGATACAAATTCTATAAGTCGGTCATGATTACGGTGACGAGTATTATTGTTATTCAATTATGCCCTTATTTTTGAGATGGCCGAGTTATAAAAATTATGATGGCGCACGTGGATGTATATACTGACACATGGAAGGGAGAACAATATAAAAAAAATGTGCACGAAAAGAGTGATGCGGAACAGTGTCCTGAGTATCTTCATCCCACCGGTCACAAAAGTCGTGTTTTTTATATAGGTGACATGGATTCAAAATATAAAAAAGCACGAAAAATGTAAGTTACGACGGCCTATCAGTTAATTAAAAAAACGAACTCTTGCAAAAATTCGGCTGGACCCCAGGAAAAAAAAATTAAAAAAAGGATTAAAATGGTTTTTCCTTGCATGATGGAATGTGATGGAAATAACATAGCTGCACACGACGATTTTTTTAATTATTACAAATACGTCGGCAGGGAGAAACGAGACACGGATTCCCCTTCGGTCCTCCTGCGAAGTACGATGAGAAAAATGGTGCAAATTATGGGGATGGGTTCGGTGTTGACTTAGTAGCCACGATCGACATTAACACTTTGCGTTTTGAAAAGAAAAACAAACTTATTTTGCATTTTAGTCCTCTTCGCTCTCCTGATGCCCGTACATGTTGGCCAATTTGTTAAACCGCGGACCCCATTGGTTGAGGTAATTATATTCCTGCTCGTTGTCGTCCGTGCCAGAAGCTAAGGAACTGAGCGATCCTGCCACGCTGCTGCACCCTTCGTAAGCATAGTTCCGTAAGTCGTCGAACGGGAAAGCCGCCGGGTCGTTGTCGGCTTTGTCCAGGTGCTCGTGAATGAAATCACCTACGTCAGGCTGGCGCCCGCGAGGATCTGGAGAGAAAGTGACAAAAAGAAAAAAAACAATTCAGTAATTGTTTAAACTTTTTGAGAGTGCCACAGAAAACCTGATTAATTTCAAAGTTCTACTGCAGAATTTCCAACATCTACTGCAGAATTTCAAACATCTACTGCAGAATTTCAAACATTACTGCAGAATTTCAAACATCTCTGCAGAATTTCCAACATCTACTGCAGAATTTCAAACATCTACTGCAGAATTTCAAACATTACTGCAGAATTTCAAACATCCACTGCAGAATTTCAAACATCTATTGCAGAATTTCAAACATCTACTGTAGAATTTCAAACTGCATCTACTGCAGAATTTCCAACATCTACTGCAGAATTTCCAACATCTACTGCAGAATTTCCAACATCTACTGCAGAATTTCAAATATCCACTACAGAATTTCCAACATCTACTACAGAATTTCAAAGATCCACTGCAGAATTTCAAACATCTACTGCAGAATTTCAAACATCTACTGCAGAAGTTCAAAGATCTACAGCAAAATAGCAAAGATCAACTGCAGAATTTAAAAGATCTACTGCAGCACTTCAAAGATCTACTCTACAGAATTTAAAAACTGCAGAATTTCAAACATCTACTACAGAATTTCAAAGATCTACTGCAGAAGACTGCAGAAAATATGCAGACATTAATTACAAGAACTGTAGTTTTAAATCAGACAAAGTGAGGTTTGTAAAAAAAAATTAAACTTACAGGCTTTGATTGGAAGTCTAGGGGCTGATAAAGGCTTGGTTTCCACACCAGGCTTGGCACTAAGTGGGGTCCCAGAAGCGTCGACCGGTATCCGTAACGGCGTAATGTCGTAGGCATTCATGTCGTCTTCGCCGCCGCCCTCGTCATCGTAATTAATGATGTTCTCTCTCACATCGTCGTCCGGATCGCCCATGTATTTGGTCATTTGAGTTCGCCGGCTCCGGTTATAAACAACCAAGACTAAAACCAAAACTAGCGAAGTGGAAAAGTAAAAATAAAACACTTACATTTCTCCCCGAGTGGAATTTAATAAATGGGAAGGACGATAGGCTTAATTGTTATTTATTTGTCTGTACGAAACATTTTTCATTAAAAGATGGAAAATTTCAGTCCTACTATATTCGCTCTAATCAAACAAGTCGTTTTTTGATTGACTTTAATTGATAAATGAAAACTTCAAATTTGAAATGCAAAATATACTTGGCAGAATAAAAACTGCAAATATATTTCTGAAAATAATTCGGAAGGGAAATTTTTTTATATGGGACCTATGGTTTATTTCATAAAAAATACTCATTTTGTATATATATTATTGTATGAGAATATATTTCAGGTTTCAAAATGAAAGAGGCTAATATAAACAATTTCCAACAATTATTTTTACCGGCACAAAATGGCTACCCACATTACTTGTCATAGAATAATCATGACACAACCCTTAAAATATAATCTAAATTTGTTTATGAAAATCTAGATTACGAGTAATTGAAGCAACAGACTCAAGAAATAAAAATTTGTATTTTTTATTATTATTATTATTTTTATTATTTTATTATTATTTTTTCTTGGGTCTGTTGCTTCAATTACTCGCAATTCTTCCCAGACCTACCACAACTCACCCAAAAATCTAGATTATTTGATCAAAAATTGTGAATTTTAAAAAAATTCCGATTTTTGCATCACAATTTGAATTTTGGTCTAAAAATCATGATTCCAAAATCAAAGTTTTGGCAGAATCCTGGTTTTTAAAATCCCAATCCCTGAAAATTTCGATTTTGGTTTCAAAACCCACGATTTTTCAGGCAAATCAATTACATTTGTAACTATTTTAGATTCTTTTAGTAATACTAATTATCTTTGTTGGGAATTTATGAGTCATAAAGACTTTTTACAACCCTTAAATTACGGGAGTACTTTCACAATGGGAACAGATTCCTCAACATTTTAAATAACTGCCGCTTCAGATAATTGGTTGTTCTCTGTATTGCACCGCCAGAGTAGAATTTTTTGGCTGCGACAGTTGTGCTAGCCGCATCATCTGTTTCATTCATTTCCTAAACAAAACACCATCACCAATTAACCACCACCACCACCAACCATAATTTACTTGAAACTCGCTTACTAATGAGAGATCCGGCAAATGTCAGGATGCCGATGATGACTCCCATACTAACTTTGGTCAAAGTGGGAGCAGTACCGGGGACCATGTCGCACCGAGAGCCTTCGAACCCGTCAGGACAAAGGCATTGAAACGGTTCTTCAAATGCATCGATACACGTCCCACCGTTGAGACAGGGTTCCACATCCGAAGCGCATTTGAAATGTGCTATGCGCTTGCAACTTTCCCCATCGGCTGTTATGTAATGTCCGGGTGGACATCTACTCGAATGAGATTAAAATTCAACAGCAATGAATTTCTAAAAACTGTTACTTTGCAGCTGACCTTTTTAAACTCTGATAACAAGTGTATGCGATACGTGGGGCCACCTTGTGGTTCAACCAACAATATATTGCTGTTGTCATTTTTCTAAACATTTCATTAATCTGTAGTAAAAATTTGAAAAAAAATTGTAATGAGAAATATTTTTTGCATTTGCTAAACGACTAACACTTTTTTTAATTGCCGTGAACTAACAGGAGTACGACATGGCCAATATTCGGCTAGCCCAAAAGTCCCTTGATGGAAAAGTTCCCTAAAATTCAGGAAATTCTCCCAGAAATTCAAAAAAATTCCCCGAAATTCCTTTCAAATTCAACTTTACAAAAACGAGAAATAAAATGAAATAGAAGACTAATGCTAAATGCCCTGCTGAACAAGCAATTTCAAAATTTGTCAAAATTCCTCAAAAACTCCCCAAAATTTTATACAAATCCAGTCGAATAAACTCAGAATTCCTCAAAATTCCCAGAAATTCCTAAAAATTCCCCCAAAATTTCTTTCAAATTCAACTTCACAAAAAACGATAAATTAAATGAAATATAAGACTGTTGCTAAACGCCCTGCTGCACAAGCAATTTCAAAATTTGCCATAATTCCTCAAAAATTCCCCAAAATTCCATAAAAATTCAATCGAATAAACTCCGAATTCCTTAAAATTCCCAGGCATTCCAAAAAATCACCCGAAATTTCAAAAATTCCACTCTAAAACCAATAAATAAAATACCGCCGAAGGCACTATTTAAAAGAAGTTCACTTAAACTTCCCTAAATTCCCAAAAAAATTTATATAAAATTCCACTCCCATGTCCAAAATTTCAGGTAATGTTGTACCCCTCTGATAATACGAAGTCATCGTTAGAAATGCCAACAAAAATATTTTGTTCATTGTCACCACTCAAAAGTGTAGCCACGTACGCACCACACAGAGAAAAAGGTCGCTTGAACAGAATAACATACTCTTAAAAATTCATAATATCGGTTTTCCGAGGATATCAGACGTAGTTCTGACGCACAAACTATCCTCACCAAATTCATGCTTAAAGCAAGGATGTATTTGGCTGCTACACGCAGTGTTACTTTACAGCCGCGATGCATGGAGACAGACACGATAACAATTAAGCCCAAAGTCCACAGTGTTAAGGGGAAAAAACATATAAGCTGCACAGACACCCCCGCGCGTACTTACTAAGGATAATGAGCAAGCAGACCAAGATGGATGCCAGGGCCCCCATGCTTAGTCTTACGACACGCTCCTCCTGCCTCGAACCACAGTCCCTTCCAGAGAAACCCTGCGGACATTCACAGTAAAAGCCATCCCCGTCTTTAAGGTTGAAACAAATGCCCCCGTTAAGACAAGGATTGCTTTCCGCGCATTCGTCTTTATCGACGCAGCTGTTGACGTCTTGAGCGTTTACAATGAAGCCGGAAGGACACCTAACACACCGGATTAAATCATCCAGAGAATTCAGGGAATAAGGAGACAAGAAATTAGTACGATCAACGAGGAACCAAACTCCCAAAATTACGACGCTCATGAGGCTTTTCACAGAGCCCTTTCTTTGATGTTATTAGAAACATTAACAGCAAGCAGGTTTAAGGCAAAACATTTGCGGAACTTTCTTTTCTAGAATGAAATCTTACCTGCACTCGGCCAACATCCACAGATCGATGCACGTAAACGGCGCCCGGCAGGTGAAACCCGTGCACGGGTCATTGGACGGACAATCGTTGCGCACGTGTTTCGCTTCCACTACGGCAGCCACTTCGGTGCCGTTCTCCCGGGGTGGCAAGGGCAAGTGCTTCTGGTCGTAGCGCACGTCGTCCATGCATCCTGCAAAACGACGAAAGTCTGTCTTAGAACAAAACTTATTGCACGGTGGCAGGAAAGTCTCACTTGAAAAAATGTTATATTCCTATGATCTTTACATTTTTTTTTAGCTTCGTTTTAAAAAAAACTTGTTTCCCATTCAGATTATATTTTTAAAAAAAATTGTGTACCTGTGTGGAAGTCGTTGTGAACAGTCGCCAGGCCAGGGCCGCTGTACTCTACGTAGCCCCCGGCGAACACGTTCTGCTTCTCCACCTTCATTTGCTGATGAAGTCCGTCATATTCCAGTGTTTCGTTATACCTTCTTCCCTCACCGCCGTCCAACGAGATCATCGCCACACTGCCGTACCTGGAAACCCGGACTGTGTGCCACTGCCCATCGTTGATGCGAACGGCCGTCAGCCACAGTTCCCGTTCCTCGGTTCGAGCATTGTTCAAGTTGTAGCGATATCGCAGACACATGTCTTGAATCTGGAAGCAGAAGAATCGATTAACACAAGCTCATTTCTGAAAAAAGCAAATCAAAATTAAGGTCAGAATAAAAATTATCCAATGAACCTCGAGAATGCTATATTCTCTGTCGTGTTGGTTACTAATGCGGAAGAGTTCGCCGTGCTCGCGCCGAGTGCGGAACCTCAGTTGAATGTCGGATGCAAACAGATCAGGCTCAAACGACAGCGCATACTTGACAAAACTTTCGGCATCAAATGTTGATGGTTTAGTCACTAAAAAGTGGTAAAGGTTGAATGAGTAAACAATTTTGATTCCACCTTGGTGAGCCGAGAAACGTCGGCTTACTTCTATCGCATCGGATTCCATAGTAGCCCGGCTTGCACTCGCACCGCGCGTGCGTCAGCGAGCCAACGCAGGTGCCGTGAACGCAGAAATGTTCCACGTCGTTGTTGCGGCACTGCGAGTCGGTCTGTGGACAACCGGGCTCGCTGTACCTGGAGAGTCCGGGATTGGCTAAGTCGTACATCTGTTTTTTTGGAGAGATGAAGAAAAAATGGTACGAGGGTTAAATGCACCGGGTGAAGGTTCCGTTATCCCACAAAATTCCACAACAACTACTGACCACGCTGTTGTGAATCAGATTCCTGATGCAGCCACTGAATCCGGCTCTGCCGTGATCGAAACTCCACGGGTACGAGAGTTTCCCGTGAGCCACGCCCCCAATCTGCAGGGGTGAATTCACATTAAGGTATTCATTGAAGGGCGGTGTGGTTCCCTTCGCCTCGCACCGTGATCGGTCGAACTTGGGTGGCCCGCCGGTGGACTCGCGATCGTCAATCTCGGCATACTTGCAGAAGTCGACCACCATGCGCACCGTCTGCGGAAAAGACAAAGTGGTAATGCGTGCGGGACACATATAAGACTATTTAGAATTGGAAAAGTAACGAGAAATCCGGGCACCTCAGTTTCCCAGAATATGTCGATGCGATGCCATTCGCCATCCGACAAAGACAGCCCGTTCTCCAGCGCCAGTTCAAGGGTCCCGGAGCCAAAATCGATCAACAGTCTGGGGCGGCCGTTGATCAGTTCGAGGGAGATAAAGTCCTGAATGGTGATTTCCTCGAGTTCCGGGTCCACCAGCGGCCCATTGTAAAAGACGAGGCCGTGGGGTTCCCGGGAGAGGACTTCTAGACTAAGGTGGGAGTTATCACATTGTTGCAAAGGAGAAAGCCAGGCCCAGCCATTGCCTCGGAAGCTGCGTGTGGTCAGTTGGCATCTGGGACCATCGAATCCACGGGGGCATTCACACCTATCAAAAGCAAATAAAAAACGATAGAATGAATGTTTGGTTTTCGGTTTCAAATAATCCAGATTTTGTCAAAATTATAATTTAGAAATCCAGATATTGTTAATCGATATTGTTTTCTCCTAGATTATCTTTAGTAAGGGCATTTCTGGTTAAAAAAAATCCGAAGGGACACTTACGTTACTCCGACTCCAAGTTCGATGCACCGTCCGCCATTGTAGCACTCGACAGTGCTGCATGATTCCCATTTGGAGTAATCCCGAGCGGCGCAGACGCATTCGGGGATCACCTCGGCCCTTACGCTAACCAATGATGTCTTGTTCGAATTGACCATGTAGGGCACAGTGCTTATGGTCAGTTCATTTGTACAGCTGTCCTCGCAGTAAAAATTCTCAAAGAGGCATTCGTCGATGCCCACCATCGTGATGTTGATCTTGACTTCCAATTCAATCTGAAGAGTTAGTCGTTTTGATACCAATTAGCAATAAGCAAGCAAATTGAAAACAACTTTATTTGTAAATCGCAATTGGACGTACCGATTCGCGGTGTTGGGCCACCAATCCGTTAAGTTTGCTGGCTTTGAAATAAGGCGAGCCGCGGGCCGAAAAACGGACGTCGGTGATGGGAGGGCGCTCTTGCTTCAGCATCACGGTAAACACGTCCACGTTCTCCACAGTCGTTCCTACCAATTCCGCTATCTTCTCTCGGAATTTCTCATATTTGCTTTTATCGATTTTGTTTTCCTGCAAATTTAAAAAAAATAATGACGCAAAACCCACACAAAAGTGGACAATTTGAGGTTTTTCAAAAAGAAAATCAAACCTTGTAATCCCATATCCTGATGAAATCCTCGTCGGTGATACCGGATATGCGGACCGATCCGGAATTGTATACGGCCTCGCGTGGAATGGTCTGGACGATGGCAGTCACGTTGGCCTTCACTTCCTGGGTGTGCTTGCGGTCATACACGGCGAAATACAGGTGATATTTGCCGGCTTTCGTGCCATGAAGCATGGTGATGGTTCCGGTCTCGCGGTCCAAGGTGAAATTCGGATGTTGCCTATTTTCCTCCCAGAAAAACGTCTTATCGGGGAGATCCCAATCGTCCAAGTCCTGGACATACACTCGTCCCACTTCGGTGTCCGGTGCCTCACCTACAAAGTATACAAAAAATGCTCAATAAAATTAGCACAAAATGCAAAATGCAATCTTACCGTACCAAAAATGCCAGCAAAACTCACCATTGAGATTATATACGAATATTTCGGTACTTCCGGGCTGCATACGGTTATCGTTTTCGTCGCCGATGGTGATAGTTAGCGTGCTGGTTCCCGACATTGGTGGCTTCCCGTCATCCCGTATGACAATCGGTATCAAATATTCCTTCTGAACCTCCCGATCGAAAGGTACCGTAGAATGGACTATGGCCATGCCATCACCGTTAGCACCCTCTGAAATACGCAAACGAGGCAAAGTTAGCATCGGTAGAGATCGAGGACTCGGCCACTGCACAAAGAGTTTGTACTGACTCGGATCGTGATCCACTTTAAAGAACTGCCGGATGTAACTAGGTGCCAGTGGATCGACGTAAAAGCTAAAAGGTGGCCCGTTGCCCCTAGAGCGGTCGTCGTCGTCCATGGCCAAAATCTCCACCACCCTTCGCATGGGCGTGTTTTCAGGGATGACCGGCCGGTAATCCATCAAAAAGCGCGGGGCGTTGTCATTAATATCTTGAACAATGATGGTTAATGTGGCGGTGGATGTTTTGGCAGGAACCCCTTTAGAAAAGAAAATTTTACAAAAAATTACGCCAAAACTTTCGTAAGAAGCCGATTTGTAATATGTTATATGATTTTCGTAATGTACCATCGTCAATAGCTAGAATTTTGACTTGATGCCTGGGCGTATCTTCACGATCCAGCATGCGCTGTATTTTTACAGTCCCATCGGAATTTATGGCAAACTGTCGCTTCCGATCTGATGACCGGTCTATTGCATAACTAAATATATAATTAAAATGGGCCATGTTAACACATTGAAGGTTTTCGAACCACATTTTATACACTTTTATTCAAGTTGTCAAGAGATTGTTCAAGCCATAAGCCACCAGCAGTCATAGCCATCAATTGCTCCTTCAGCTCTTTAACCAAGGAGCGTTTCAAATTACCCAAAATTATTTTAAGGGGGCTGTCCACACTTTTTAGAGCATGCATGCTCCTATGGGAACCTCCATGTTAAATAAAAGTACAAATTAATCAATAATGGCTAAACATAAATTGACGGGGTTTGATTTTTTATGAAGGA
>JAQIXP010003133.1:0-13624 GCA_034700285.1 Proteroiulus fuscus
AGTCATATTGTCAATAGTTGGTCACATAGGGGTCCTTCATCATTGAATAAATATTGACGTCATACATTTGGACTTGTGTATTGAATGACAAATTACACCACACACATACTCAATGAGAAAGTAGTCCCCAATTTTAATAACACATGGCAGTATTTATGGTTTTAAATTTTTGTTAATTTAAATATAAATGAAACACAAGCGTTACTGTAACAGAATGGCTAGACCCCCCCCATGTAACATTTCGTAACGGTGTCAACGTACATACCCCTCCTTCCCCTTCAAGGCGTTACGTACTAAAAGTACAGCCCCAATATACTGGTAATATATGGATGGCACCATGAATTGTTACCTTAATTTTCGTTTCCCATAACGTCATAACGTCGTAACGTTTCCCGTAATTTCAAATTTCCATTTTGCAATCGTGGGAAAATCCCTGTGAGCCGCGGGCCTTGCATGCAAGAAGCGCGGGCGGCAGTCCAGTCCAATCGGCCGCACGCAATTACATTTGCCGGGCTGGTAGTATTACGCGTATCCATTCCTGCTCTATCTTATTCTGCTTTATCGAAACGATTATACTGTAATGCATGCACGTTTCAGTTAATCCAGTTAATTACACATTATCACATATATATAAGTAGTAATCCATTATAAGCACTAATAACACCACATAATCGCTGAGAGTGTGGAGACAACTGCACGATGCCATTACCGAATTTGTCCGTTATTTTCAAAAATTTAAGACACATAGTTGTTTACAACTTTGGAGCATAAACGACTTATGTCTTAATTTTTAAATTTTTACGGCAATTTTTATTTAAAGGCGTCTTAATGGACGCCATGTTGGAATTGTGCCTGCATGCAACGTCCATTTAAGACAACAATAAATGTCTTAAATTTAAAATAACATTTTGAGACACATATTGTTAAAACATAAGGCGCATATCAACGTCTTGAAGAAAATTTAAGTCAGATAACCTGTCTTGTTAGACATGTCACTTTTTACAGTGTAGTAAAGATATATTATGCTTGAAATTTTATATATATATAGCTTGTTTTGAAAACCCAGCTGTGTTTTTGGTGAACAAAAACATGTTGAAACTACAATTAAATTAAAATCCAGTAAAAATCATTTTCACTACAAATGTAGGAGCTAATTCCAGCATTTGTCTAGATAAATCCATTGATGTCATTGTTAAAATTAAGTAATTCTTGACTTGATAAAGCTTTCTGCACATTTTTGCATTTTTTGACACATTTTGTGTTAAAATTAATTTGTTACATATAATATGAGGCAGAAGGTTTTACACATAAAAGGTGTTTGCAAATCACACAAATTTTGTGAAATAAATTCACACATTTGGGTTACATATTTATTTAGCAGTATTTAAACAGTTTATCTAAAATCACATTTTAAGGCAATGTCTTCTGTGGTGTATACCTTCAGATACTGTTAAATCTTAAAAAAAGTTTCATCTAAGAAATACTTTCTAGCTATAAGTTATTTATTTTGGATACTTTTCATCTGGACATTGAATGGCTAGAGTGCAACCAGTACGACCAGTTATTTTTGGTCAGAAAGTATCTTGTTTTTTAGTTGATTGCAAACAAATAAATGCAGTGAGATTTGCTTGGCCACATTGTTTAGCCGAGAGCCTAACAAATAATCTCCCATTTTATTTTCCATTTGATCATACTTAACATAGTTGTCAAGTTACAGCACTTTCAGGGAATCCATTTTTGATGCTATTTGCGAATTGCCAAGTGTATCACATTGATCAGGTGCTAGGAAAATACAAGTTGGACGTTTTTCTTATAGAGAGGTAGGCTTTTAAATGGGTTACTGCAAGTTTTTATAATACATTAGTCTAAAACTTGAGAAAGTTCTACAACTTTCCTTAAAAAGTGAGAAAGCTTTCTATAGCTTAATTGTCTTTGTTCTATGGGATCATGGGTTCACTACAAATATAGAATGAGGTGCTCAAAAATGCTCCGGTATGGAGGATATCATTAACTGATTCTGCTAGTTAACATAACAGCTTTTAAATATAAATCCTAATTAACCTATATAGAGATCAAGATTAAAGCAAGTGTTGCCATCGATAGTTACAAATGATATGTTAGTTAGTTAGTTAATTGTTGTAGATTCTGTAATGTACCTAAGCATCCACATTACCAACACTTTGCTGTGAAATAAGCAAATCATTAAGATGGTAGGTACAGCAAACCAACGAATGAGATTTGTTCAAAGAATATTTAGGAATTGCCCTTTAATAGTTAAAGAAACATGTTATAAAACATTGGTGAGGCCCCTTTTAGAATACTGTGCTCTAGTTTAGAACCCATACAAGATAAAACATATACAGTCCATTGAAATGGTACAACTTAGAGCCGCTAGATTTGTTAAAGGTAATTACCAAAGGACCGCTAGTGTGACTGAGATGCTACGTTCTCTAAATTGGGAATTTTTGAGATCTCAATGGGAAGATTTAAGCATGGGTTTGTTTGAAAGCTTTACTTTGCCTTGTAATTTAAATTTGCTTTCTGGTATCTTTAAGCCTAATACTAATGCTAGAGGTAGGCATTGGCGCCGAATATGTGGGTGCTGTGGGTGCTCAAGCACCCTCAATACTTGCAAGATATGCTTTGAGCACCCACAATATTTCACCCAAAGCATTCATTTTTTGTATTTCTATGAACAGTTTTCGATTTTGAACACCCACAATCCCCAACATAAGTTGGCGCCAATGGAGGTAGGCATGTTCACTCTAATCCTCTGAAGGAAATTCGTGCTAAAACGGATGCTTATTATTAATCCTTTTTCTTACGTTCTACACTCTAAAAAGTGACATGTCTAATAAGACACAAAAAGGATGAATATAAGGCGTTATAACAAACTATTTCTGACCCCTATTTTAAGTCACATTCTTGCGACTTAAAAATTTTCTTTTAGTCGCAAAATTGTGACTTAAAATAGGGATCAGAAAAAGTCATGTCTTTAAGACACCTACTTTTTACAGTGTATAAGACAATGGAGTAATTTCCTAAAGATAGTCAAAAATTGCTAGGAAATCAATTTAACAATGATGTTTCAGTCACAACTTTATGACGTTGGAGTATTCTCCTGAATGTGGGATAACCCTCAGGGGCTTTCTGGGCTTCAGCCACCAGGGGGGGTGGAGCACCCATATTGCGTCAACTGGCTATAGTTGCGGCCAGCTTATAGAACCAGCTGCTCTGCCCGGTCTTGCAAAGCGCTTCCCCACGTAGGAGAGCAGGAGAGCGGGGAAGCACTTTGCGAGACCCGGTACACTGTAAAAAGTAGGTGTCTTAAAGACATGACTTTTTCTGACCCCTATTTTAAGTCACAATTTTTTTAGTCGCAAGAATGTGACTTAAAATAGGGGTCAGAAATAGTCTGTTATAACGACTTATATTCATCCTTTTTGTGTCTTATTAGACATGTCACTTTTTAGAGTGTAGAGCAGCTATTTCTATAAGCTGGCCGCAACTATAGATTGAGAAATCATATCAAGAATCATTTTTACTTTTTGCAGGGGGGAAGGGGGGGGGGGGCAAGCCCAAAAACAATGTTTAAAATTTTTGGCTGCAGAGGTAAATTTGAAAGTTTTTGTTCATAATTGCAAAAGTTGACACAAAATGCGCCGCAGGCGACTTTTTTGCTCAAAAACACTCAAAAATGGGTTAAAATTCACCTAAAGTGCCTATTTTGCCAGTTTATATGGTATTAATCAGAAAGTTATGGGGGCAAATGCTCCCCTGCCCCCAAATGACGTCCCTGATCATACCCCCATCTCTAATGTCCTAAATGTCCAGTCCACTCACAATTTTGTTTTCTCTTTTATATATATACTTAGTCCAGTGGCGGATCCAAGACTTTTTTTATGGGGGGGGGGAGTTCAGACTCAAAAATAGTCTAAAATCACCAAAAGTGCATATTTTACCATTGTGTATTGGGGGCCCGCTAGCAGGGGCGGCCGGGTGGCGATCGCCCACAAAGTCTATGGCTAGTCCGACCCTGGGTTTTGTACGTAATTTCTAAAATTTTCATAATATGGCACCGCAGGTGACTTTTTTTGCTAAAAACACTCAAATATGGGCTAAAAATCACCAAATTTGTAGGATGATGCTATGGAGGTATTCAAAAATTTTGCACTTTTGGTCGACCAAGGAAAAAGTCCGGTCCCCCTCGACCCCCCCCCCTAAATCCGCCCTTGTAGTCTAATATAATTAACAGTAAATGTGCATATTCATAGCCAGGGTCAAAGAAGGAAGGAAATAAGGGGGGTGGTGCCCCAAACTCACCCTGTACTAGGGTAATTATCAGGTAAACGTCACAGGGTGAATGGGTGGGAATACCTCATCATGATTGGAGGAATTCGTGTCAGGTGACTGGCCGGATTCTTTCACTCATGATGAGTGGGCGCCATCTTTGGAAGAGGCAGTCTTGGCCAAAGGAAGAAGGAGAGTGGGTCAAGTTATTGCTTGTTGATTGTTTATACTGTGTATAATTCTGGGTGAAGGGAAATGCAAAATAAACAGGTGTAAACTTTATTAAACAGTGAGTGAGTCTATTTACAAAGGTAGTGACAAACTGGGAATTTACAGGACAAGGGAAAATTCCTGAGCACAGCTGGGCTACACATCTTACATGGTGGAGGTGCGGGGTAGCACCTTGTTCCATTGTTCAGTTACCATTAGTACCACTACAGGTGTGAGTATGACTGTACAGGACTGAAATTTGAATTTTTGGGGCGAATAATTTTCGAATTTTTTTGGTGTTCAAGGGCAAGGCCTAGGTGTTAGGTATGCCCCTGAAAATACCAGGCGAGTGTTTCACTGCATTGCTGGGTGCTTGGCAGTGAAACCTAGGCGAATCTGATTCATAATTTGGCAATTTGGAGGCATTTTTGTGTTACACATACGGGCGCCGCCATCTTGGATTGGGGAAAAGGCTTAGCAACAGCTAGGCCTTTTTGGTGTACTTTGCTCTGGTGTTGGTGGGGCTTGTAATAAAGCCCTGTTAATGAGTAAAGGTGGTAAGAAGGTGGAACCTCCGTCTGAAACTGGGTCGGACGTCTCACAAGCATCTACTGTGCTGTTTTCCTTGGGAACAAGAAAGAAGCATCCAAGGAGGGAGACTGCGAAGAACAAGCCTGGTGATTATCGGGTGTTGCATTGAGGTGAATTGGTGGCTGCCAGGAGGAAGGTTTACGAGTCGCCCGAGTTACATGACACTCCGAGCATTTCGGAGGGTGACAAGGACGAATTCAAAGACAGTTCTTCAGTGGTATTGGAACGTACTTTCATGGCGGAGAGCAGACAGGATGACGGTGGTGAGGCAGGGAGCCTTCGTGATTTCCTCGCACAAATGACGACATTAGCCAGGGTGCATGGTGAGTGTTAAGCCCAAATGGCAGAGACTCGAGCGTCCATTGGGGCTCTGTTGACCGCCCATGATGATCAGATGGCGGGAATGGTAGATGTGCAAAATATTATCTTGGAAACTCAGGTGAAATGTGCTGAGCAAATGGCAGAGCTAGGGCAAGCTTTAACGGGTTGTCAGCTCAGACAGGAGGAGCAAACCGATTTGCTCACGAACCAGGTTCAGGCGTTGAGATATTCGACCTGGGGCGGCTCGGAAAGAGCGTGGGGCATTGGTGTTTCCGACATACAATGGACTGGGTGACCCGGATGCGGCGTACTTCTTAGGGGCCAAAAGCCGGCCTTTGAGGCTGGCCTGCCTCGAGAGGTGTGGGCATCTGGGGGACCCCAAGGAGTCAGGAGCCAGGGGCCAGGATCCAGGAGTTAGGAGCTAGGCGGAAGTACGAGGGACAGCACCACGCAGAAGAGCGACGGCAAAGAAGGGATGAGAGACGGTGGGATGAAGGAATCCAGCCCCCCAGGAAGCCTTAGAAGAGAAGAAGGGGGTGGGGTTTTTTGTTGTTTAAACTTTTAATTGTTTTTAAAGTTTTAAAGTTTTTGTTTTAGTTTGCGCCCCGTAAGCTTTGGCTTGGGGGACCAAGCCGAAGTTTGGCAGCGGGGTGTAAGGTGGTGCCCCAAACTCACCCTGTACTAGGGTAATTATCAGGTAAACGTCACAGGGTAAGTGGGTGGGAATACCTCATCATGATTGGAGGAATTCGTGTCAGGTGACTGGCTGAATTCTTTCACTCATGATGAGTGGGCGCCATCTTTGGAAGAGGCAGTCTTGGCCAAAGGAAGGAGGAGAGTGGGTCAAGTTATTGCTTGTTGATTGTTTATACTGTGTATAATTCTGGGTGAATAGAAATGCAAAATAAAGAGGTGTAAACTTCATGAAACAGTGAGTGAGTCTATTTACAAAGGTAGTGACAAACTGGGAATTTACAGGACAAGGGAAAATTCCTGAGCACAGCTGGGCTACACATCTTACAGTGCCTGTTTAAGTGGTGCCAATTTTCTGCTCGCTTCCTAACTAGGCCCCCCTAATCTTCATTTTCTATGCCCCCACCTTAGCTGGCTCGCCAACTCCATTTGATGATTTAAAATTTGTGTAATAACATTTAAAATGGGAACCAGTATAGACTAGTATAGCCTACATTGTATGCAGTCTGCTTTTACCAATTTTATTTAAATTAGAAAGCCATCTGTAGTTCATGTAACATATTTTTTTTATTGTTAAATATGTAGTATTGTTTTATAAACATTGTCAACTGCTTTTGCGTCCACTCACCAAATTCCAGGGGGGGTCCAGACCCCCCCAACCCCCCTGTCAGAAAGCCTCTGATAACCCTCCTACCAAATGGCATCATTATATGCTGATCGTAGGGTACTGATCGAGTTGAATTGAATTGAATTGAATTAGTTGAAATTCCAGGTCATTAGTAGAATATCTACAACCATGGCATTTCCTTCAATTAAGACTGATATAATTATAAGTTAGTATTTAATGTATTTTATATTAAAGATTGTGTAGTTATTTTGTAAATATTCTGCAATAAATGTTAGCTTCCAGTAACACTGGTTGCTCAGTTTATGGGTGTAATAACACAAAAAGTGTCCAACTATACCTGTAATATTAAATTCTGCAGGATGTGGGTGGGAAACAACAGATGTAATAAATGGAAACAAATATATTTATAAATATATAAAAGGTAATTAACAATAATCAAATTTCGATTAATATTCTAGTTATAGGTGTATATGCCCATAACAACAGAAATTTTTACAAATTTTGTAATTTGTTATATTGGGCAAGAATTGACTTTAGTTCGAAGCAAGCAATAAATGATGTGATTTCACTCCTATAAATCCATAAACATTATCAATAAGGTTAAATTTTTGGAAGGTAATTACTCTTTCTTTAGTTGATTCTTGATAAAATGAAGCAATTAGAATGTATTTAAACCCACAAATAATATTTTAAGTTGCCGCTATAATGCATAGGCCTTGCACATTTTTACATTCGTTAAGTTTAGAACAAAACACATTTTATGAACTTTTTCATAACATATGGTGCATTGTAGCAAAAATGCTAGCACCCCTACCAAAGTCTTGTTCTATTTTGGTTACCATTGTTGGTATTTACAAATGACATGGTATACAGTTAGTATACAAGCAATACAATTGAACTACCAATTTTTTTCAATAGGATTGCCAATGGTATTAATGTTTACACCAGTATTGGCATAATAGTTACCAATTCCCTATTGGTTAAAACTATTTCTAAGTACATTCCTTTTAAAATCAATATTATTGATCAACTAGTTTATATAAATGATGAACTTACATTAGGAATTTCTGAATACTTGCACGGTCGAAAAAGTACTTATCGGATTCGTGACATGTATATTAAATTAATGCAGCACGTGCAGTGAATAAAAACATTTAAGTCAGGCACATATTTCAGTTGCATAAATCAAATCTCTTGACAGCAATGATCGACCTTTTGATCTTAAAAAATGTTGAATTGTATAAAAATAAAATAATGTAAAAGGTAATTTTAAAAAGCATTCTTTAAAATAATACATGTTTTAAAATATATTTCTTTACAGAATATATTTAGAAAATTTTATGCCATAATATAATTTATGTATTTTAAAATACATGTTAGTTTATCCGTCTAGATATAATTTATACTTATATATATATATATATTCTGAAATATATTTTTAAAATCATTTAAAGTACCAATTCTTTACTATAAGGGTATAAAAATATAAACATTTTTAGTTAAAAATAACATTTTGAAACTAATTTAAAAAAAAATAAAAGTATTTTGGCATTGAAATGATAATATATTTAAAAATAATAAACATTTTGTTCTAAATACAAAAGAACAATGTTGTATTATACTTTAAAATGCAGTTCCATAGTTGCTAATATTGCATTTATGAAATATACTATGTACTCTATTTTCAGCTTGTTAAACCTTTAACATTCAACAAATATACACGAAAATTCAATTATGATACATCCTATATAAATGGCAATGCATTTCTTAAATTCAATGTTAGATACACCAACAGCCAATAAAATCTAAAATAAGCAGAGATTCAGATGTTCTACTTAATTTATTAATCCCAATGCTGATAAAATCACAAATTATGTGCAGATAAATTAAATAAGATTAGTGTCTAATTTAATGGAGTAATAAATTTAACTTTAACTTGGTTCTGAATCGTTTTTCTGTTAAATAATGTTTACACTATAATCAACTATAGCTAAATACAGCAATCAATCAATTGAGATTGAGCTCACTGAAATTGTCCTTACTTCAAGCAGTTTCTTCTCTCTTTCTTACATACATTGAAGATTAAACTGAAGACAAGGAACAGATTCTTAATTTGTGGCACATTTAATGCCAATTTTATTTGCAAAACTTTGCACAAAAACAATTAAAATTCAAGATGGCAATTGAAAGAATTACAAATTGCTTGGAATTTGATTCTAAAATGTTTATGAGACATAAAATAGTATTATTTCCAAAGAAATAATTGGGGCATTTTGTGAATGCACAAAAGAGTATTCAACAAAGCTTGAATGCATTTTTTTTAAACAAAAACAATATATTGATGGTTTTCTTTTGTATGCACGTATGTAGTACTAGCATTCCCATAAATCAATTAACTTTTATGATGAATGAATGCCCGGAAATTTCATGTTTTCTCAAAAATGTTCTTAAATATTATCATTTGATTGTGACAAATGGATTTGAACAATGATTTATGTCATTCAGATGAATGTACAATAAAATAAATTAATGGAGTTGTAAGGTTTATGGTCTCAAAAATACTTTCATTCATAAAGTATGGACATTCTTTTTAGAACACATTATTTACTGTTGTTGACAAATCCAGATTTAGCTAGCACCTGTGAACCTAAAATAAATTAAATCAGAACTTCTTAGAAATCTGCTATTTAGTTATAATATTTTGTTCCACATATGTCATTGAAATTCTAAGGAAATAATAAATGGTGTTGCAAAATTTTTACTTAATGTCAACTACTTTTATACCATTTAGAATACAATTGTTATTGAAAGGTAAAGATGTACTTTGTATGTACAACTACCAAAAATGTTTGTGCAATGCAACATCTTGAATTAAATACAGATTGTCAACATAGGTCAGCACTCGTTTCATTCATTAATTAAATAAATCGATACATCCCTCAACTTCTTGAATACACATCTTTCTACTTATACCTTAAACTCAACAAGCATTTTTACATATGCATGGTACTTTGCAAGTTTATGCTAGTATCACTAGAACTTCCTCATATCTTTTTCATTTTACATTTGATTTAGTGTCAAACACAGTTTGCACACTTCTAGAATGACAAATCCTGGAATCATTTATGCCTAAGGGTGTTTTTATGCATGTTTAAATATATTGTCTTCATGGGTTATTTAAATGAGTATATATGCAATAATCTGCAGTGCATAATGACACTTACTTATTACATTTTTTTTAATAAAAATTCATTGAAGTTAATAATATAAAAGGAAATATACACTCGTAAGTCATGATGATGCAGATGTATTCAACCATTATATATTTTACATTTTTTTAATGTTTGTATTCAAATTTAAGATTACAGTAATAATAGCATGCTTGAATGAGTTTACCATATTGCTTATATTTTCACTCTAAGAGTCTTGATTCATCTACTCAAATTTAAAAGAAATATAGTATATGTTGACTTGCATATGCTTGTACTTGCTGATTTGCTTATTAAAGATAAAATATTTTTTCCATGCTTTAAATTTATGATGAATCATCGAAATCAAAGGAATCAGAATAAAGTAGGTAAAATCAATTATTATTCAGATCAATCATTAAACTCAGAATTTCTTATAAGTTAAAGATTTCAAGGACTTTTATTGCCTGATTGCACAATTATTTATACATACTTACTATAGTACACTTCCAATACCAAATGATTAAAGGTCCTAACCGGTGAATTAGCCATAACAGAGTTAATAGAAAACAAGCAGTTTGGTTCTCTTGATTTAGAAATCTCATTATGAAACTTTATTATTTCCCTGATTAATTGGAATACTCCAACTTGATGTTTAACAAACAAACCTATAGAGAGTAACCACTGGCGGATCTAGGTTTTTTGAACAGGGGGTACTGCAGGCCAGTGGGCGCCCTATGATCCCAGCCAGGGTCACCCTATACCCACCCAATTTCACGATTTGGCGCCCCCCAAATGATTGGACAGGGGGTACAGCTGTACCCCCTGTACCCCCGCTGGAGCCGCCAGTGGGAGTAACCCTTCGCTAGGGGTAAGCACTTTAGCAAGTTAATTTCATTTTTGTATTGTGAATTTCTGCTGGAAGGTGGCGCGGTTTCAATTAAAAAAACATAATTTGGCATTTCATAATGATGAAGCTATTTATGTTTATGATATGCAAATTCCAAAAAATAAAATTTCCTTTGAAAGCAGCTCACCAAGAAGCAAAAATGGGCAAATAAAATGTGGCAAATTCCACCACCATGCACCGCCTCTTGCCAGGGCCAGATCGACTGGCTATAGTGGCTGGCCCCAGGGGCTAGGACCAGTTTTGGCCCTAGCTGGAGCAGCGACGTCATTTCAACTTTTTGCAGAGAAGGAAGGGGGGGGGGGAGTTAAGCAGACCCAAAAATAAAATTTCATATTTTTTTTTGGCCGCAGGTCCAAATTTGAAAGTTTTTCTTTATATTTGAATAAATTGACAAAAAATGGCGCTGCAGGCAACTTTTTTGCTCAAGAACATTCAAAAATGGGCTAAAATTTAGCAATAGTGACTGTCTTACCAGTTATCTATTAGCCTATGAGTCAGAATTTTTTGAGGGGATGGGCGGGCCCCCCTTCCATAGGCATGCACAGAGTATGATAATGGGGGGCAAACATGTACCCAGACAGGCAAAGTGTCCAGTTTGTGAGTATTTCTACCACTTGGGGGTCTGGGGTGGCATTCTCGTCTTGTTTTTAACGAAATTCGTTAGCTGCTAACGACTGCCATGAAGCTGTCGTTACATAACGATTCGTTATTGCCGCATTTTCTCATAGGCGTGCGTTGAGCTAAACGAATCGAACGGAAGACAAGAATACACTTTTGTGCGATTTCCCTTCGTTTGCAGCTAACCAAATTCGTTTAGAAAGACGAGAATGCCACCCCTGGAGGGCTTTTCCCCAAGCCGCTGGAGGCGAAAATTTTTTGCAAATAGTGATTTTTTTTCATTGTTTTCATGTGTTTTTAGAGAAAATTTTCTAACATTTCCCACATTTGGGGAGGGGGGGGCAAGTGCCCCCCTTGCCCATCCTGCCCACGCCTATGCCCCCTTCCACTGTGTGTGGCCTGGCTATAACATGAGATGATTTCCAAGTAATTGCAGGGGCCTCATTTTATCCAACCTGCTTCGAAAAGGGGGAAGGGTGGTTCACAAAAGGTGAACATTTTCCCCCTTCATGTAGCCTTTTTCTTTTTACCAATATTATTGTAAAACCATGCATATGATAGTAATTTAATCCTAACATTTAGTAATATTAATAGAATTATTTTCCCAAAATATACAACTTTTTCAAAAATACCGAAATTTCAAGCAATTTTTTTTCCTAAAAGACAGTAATGTTAAAGCATTTCCCCCCCCCCCCCCCCCAAAAAAATACAGTAATGTTAAAAGCATTTTTTTTCCAAAAACTATATGAGTATTAAAGAATGGCCCCCTTGCTTTTGCGTAAATATGAGTTTGTAGATTCTACAATATCATATGAATGCAGATTATGCAGTTGATTAATTGGGCAAAGTTAGCCCCCTAACCCTGTTGGCCCCAGGGGCGATTGCCCCTTCGCCCCATAGGCCAGTCCGGGCCTGCCTCTTGCCATGATCTCGGTCTCTATTGCAAGCATGTTGGAATGCAATTGTACAACGTTAGTAGGCCTAATGAAATAGACCAGGGCAAGGTCAAGCCTCACTTACTGAAGTTACTGCTGTTAAAAATAATTAAAATAATTATTTAGAGATATAGTAGGCTAATTTATGAAAATTCTGTATGATTTTGCAGTCATGCAGAATAGTACAGCTGTATGCAAGCCCATTCGTTTTAAAGATTATGTCCTGGTGTATATCTACTGCAGTTTTGGCTGTTTCTTGTTAATGAAAATAGTTATATGTTTATTATTGTTTAGCTTTAATGTTTGTTGAGATTTGCTATAGGTTTTAGCAGTTATTCGGCAGGTTCGGCATGGGTAAACCTATTCTCCAGATAGCAATTTTCATCCTTACTTTGATTGATTATTAAATAAGAAAAATAAATAAAGTATGTTCCTTACTTTTACTGCTGTTGCTAAAGCCTATTTCCAATCTCAGCTCCAGAAGTATGGTGGTTGAAAAATGGGGTAATCCAAAACAAATCAACTTGCACTTGCACTTGCATTTGGATTATCACATCACTGCTGGTTTTAATCCTTTTAGGTGTAAAAGTACTTTAGGTTAAGAGTAGGCCTACAACTAAAGGTGTATTTATTCAATGGTGATTTGATGCTTTCCTTTCGTTGTTAGTTATTAATTGTTGCAGTAATGCCAGTCCAACAGGCTTGGTAAGGTCTTTTTTGAATGGTTTTTTCGCCCTTCTTGTGGTCATCACAGGCAGCATGCAGGGGCGTCCCGAGGACGATCTATTGGGGGGGTTACAAACTTTAATTATGGCGACTGATTGCTATAGGTTTTGCCGACTACACAAACTGTTTCCCCAAGTAACTATAATACATGTATATCATTTTAATAATAATTTTATGCATAGCCAGGGCAGTGGCGGATCCAGGAATTTGTTTTTTTGGGGGGGGAGGGGCATTTTATTAAGGGTGGGCGCCTTTCCCTAAAACGAAGCAATGCCCACAAATGACCACTCTGCAGGGCCACATGAACATACTACAAAAACTGTAAAAAAAATGGCGCCGCAGGCGATTTTTTTTTTGCTCAAAAACTTAAAAATGGCTAAAACTCACCTAAAAAAGCCTATTTTGTAATTTTATCTAGTGACAGAAAATGGCACCGCAGCGATTTTTTTTTCTCAAAAGCTCAAGTTTTTTAATTATAACAAATTTGAAGACATTTCTGCAATTTCTGAATTCT
>JAQIXP010003134.1:0-13624 GCA_034700285.1 Proteroiulus fuscus
CCTCATACACCGGTAGCTGTTCTATCTCAATCTCATAATATTTATCTAGATTTTCCTACATGCATACTGATTTGCTGTGATAATATTGCTCCTTTAACTTGCTTAATTGACTCATGTGACGTTTTACTTTTAGACATGTCAATGTTTCTATGCACTTTCAAATTTTTAGGCATGGTCAATTGTCAAAAGACTTTTAGTAAAATCATATTTAAGGGAAAGTCCCACTTTGAAAGAAAATGGTTGTAGGAGGAAGAGCATGAAAAATTAGTCAAGGCATGAAAATTGCAATTTGATTTGAGCCCATGCACCAATTAATAAATAAAATGTCCTGAATACATGGATTTGTTTGAAAATGCAAAGCCCAAATAACCGCCATTTTACTGACAGTATGTTGCGCCCTCTACTGGATAAAAGGCCATTACCTCTAATGACACACACATAAACTTGCATGTTCTAGAGGACGCCACCCACTGCCCGTGTCTGTCAAAATCTATGGAAAAATGATGGCGCCTAACATGTATTTGGCAAACGTCGTAATCTCTTCAATATGGAAACTCTGCTATACAATTATTATTGTCACAACCATTCATAGGCCATAGGCCTATCACTTGTTACAAGGTGGGACTTTCCCTTTAAAAGCTACAAGTAGCCTATTTACATGATTTGGTAGTTTCGACTTTTAATATAGGAATCTCATTTCTTTGAATGTAATGCATGTAAACAAACAGGAAAAAAAAGTAAAATATCATTTATATACAGCATTATTCTTACAAAACTAGCTAAGGCACAAGGAAAAAACATTATATAAGCCATTTCAAATTGCTTCAGAAAATTGCTTTTCAATCAAACAGTACAAGTATATAGGCCTATTCGACGTATTTCAACAGAACCTGCAATGGAATCATCATATCAAGAAATTTCTTTTTTACTCTGAAACTTGAGTGACGCCCCTTAACTTTGTCAAAACACAAATATCGTGAAAATATAAGATAAAAAACCAGAAAATAGCAATTGGAAGCATTGACATTGCTTTCATTCCTACCTTATGTAGGCTATACCTATTCCAAAACTTTGGATTTCCTAAGTTTGTAAGTCTTCAAGGTGCATAACCTTTTGGGGCATTTATACTAAATAACATTTAAATTTATTTCGTTGAAAAGTGCACTATAGCTTTGGACTTAAGCTATATAGTAATTGATCAGACCAAAAGAAAAAAAAACTATTAAAAATGGACCTAATCACCAGGAAGAATCGTTGAAAACACAATTTTAAAATAAGTGATCTGTTCATGAAAAAGAAAACGTGATGAAAATACAAGAGTAGAAGATATACGAGTTCCAACAATGGGAGCATTTTTCTTCAATATTGTATATATATTCCTTTCCTGTCAGATTTTATCACATGTTACTGAAAATGGTCACAAAAATTCAATTTATTCGTAAGCTGTCGCAATTTCAAGGCTCAACACTCCATCTCGTTGCATGAAATCTATTCTGGTTGGAAACTGCAACTGTTATATAGGTTTATTACATGCAACTGGTCAAATTCAACGAAACCATTTCTACTTATCCTTAACAGTAAATGTTAATTATACAGAAAATGTTAAGCATATATAATTAACATAAAGTAGAATGCATGGGGGCTTTAATGCTTAATTACACAGTGCTTATCAAACGTACTAATTCATGTCATCGTCCAAATAATCCCAGAGTTACTGAAATTACATTGTCACTAAGTATGCCAAAAATGCATTGAATAAAATGGGGAAAATCATCAATTTAAGCTAATACATGTGCATTAACTTAAGTTATTCATTTCATAATATGCACTGTTTGGTAGCACATTATAGATAATCCTTGAATCCTGTTTGTTGTAGATAACTGAATAGGTGCTGGACATTAAAATCATTAGGGTTAACACTGTTATTGAGTAGGCCTAATCAAGTAATCCACCAGAGAGCTATTGGCCATCAAATTATGTTTACATGGTTAGGATGAATTAGAGATTTGGTTAAACTCAATGAGCTTGCTCCCTCAAATTTATTGCATGCTGTTTTCAGATTTATAACATGCATACATAGAATAAACAGGGTTCATCCATAAAAACAGGAGAGAAATGTCATACATTTCAACGTTAATATTTAACCCCAGACTTTTCCTTAAGTTAAATATTATATCCAAATTTCATTTTTCTATTCCATATACATCTTTTAAATATCCAAAATTCAATTTCCAGAAACCTACATGTGTATACATTTAAATTTCTGTCTACATTTTTTTTGATTTTATTAGAATTTTATTACAATTCATTATACTTTTAATTTCCAAGCCTACAATCCAATCCATGACCGTCCCTGATACCCAAAACGTATAATCCCTACATGTCCACTGTAATCCATTGGCTTCCCAAATGTCATCTGTTAACTTTCCCTTAGTTTCCCAGGCCAACATTAATTCCTTAACTTTCTCTGAATAGTTGGCCTAGGCCTATGACTCATCTCCAATTTAATCCAGTCTCCCCAAAGGCTTCGAATACCAAAATTTTCCGGTCCACAAACGAAGCCCCTGCTCTCCCAAAATCCAACGCCCATATGTAACTTTCCATGAAAACCCATCAATCTATATCTGCACTGACGTTTCAAAAGAATCAAATGGCATTTTCCTAATTTTTCCTGTCCAAATTTTAATCTGCAGACTTCCCCAAACTGCTCAAAAACCCAAATCACCTCAAAAGAATTCGCCTAACGTCATCTATTGAGTGGAAGATTGTATAATTAACTGCTATAATAGACAGAAAAGATAAATCTTAAGGGAAAAGTCACACTTTGTAACGAGTGATCTATAAGTTGCTCACACTGTTACTAGATATGAATGGCTGTAGCAATAATAATTAATGCAGCAGCAAAGTTTCCATATTGAAGAAATCACGAGGTAATTGCCAAATACACATTAGTACCATTTCCCCACAGATTTCAACAGACATTGAAAGTTGGTGGCGCCCTCTAGGACGTGCGTGTCTATGTGTTTCATGAGAGCTGGTGCCTTTTATCCAGTAGAGGGCGCTACATACAGTCGGTAAAATTGTGCCTATTTGAGCTTACCATTTCCATCCAAATCCATGTGTTCAGGGCATTTTATTTAATGATTGGTGCATGCACGATCAAATCAGAATTTCCATGAATTTTATAATTTTTCATGCTCTTTTTTCTACAAGCCACTTCTTTCAAAGAGCAACAAAGTTTACGAGACTCACAAGCATGAGGTCATAGAAAAATCCAGGAACTTTATGACATTTCCATTGTCCTTGGCCTATACTATGTACACACATTCTACAAGTGGATTAAGCAGAAAAGCAAATATTGGTAATCGCTCAACACCAATATATGAAGCAATTGAAATACACTCGATACATAATAGCTTTACAGCCTAGAAACGAAACAAGATACGTGCAAGGCTTTTAGCACCTCAATACTGCTTGTTTCTTCATCGATTTTCAACAGATTAAAAACAGTCCCAAAATGGTGTCAATGTTCAAGCAAGCAGCTAGCCAATAATTGCATAGGAGGGGGCAAGTCATAAATCATATCCAGTCTGTCAACAAGCTAAAATTTACTGATGAGGTCCAACACGCTTGGCCTTGCGCAAATAAAAATGGTCAAGAAGCCAAACCGAGATGAATGCAGTATACATTATACGAGGTCAAGTCCCTCGCAACCAGAAACTATATTGAGGGGAAGGATTAGGTCACGAAAGTATTGAATCTAGATCATATTTTACGAGAAATTATGGGAAAAGAATTAAGGATGGATTGTTATAGTGTAGGCCTATAGTTTTCTCGCGTGTTCGCCTCCATCATTCCCATACATTATTACGGTTAAAGGGCAACAACATGTGATCCATAATTATGGGATGGCATAACAATTTCTGAGAATCACGAATAATATCGCTTGAAATTGATTGAATTTACGCAAGAGCCACTTTCTCGGAAAACTGGCCGGGTTAAGTATACTATATGATTGGGGCCACTAATATTGCTTTAAATTTTGACAGGTATGCTTTAAACGTTGATATACGCACGTATTATAGCGCAAGGTTACGTTTCCTTATAGACTTTCATGTAAACTTGGAGTGTTACATACAGCTGCATTATAATCTATTACGTACTGTATAACATATGAAAGTTAGCCAAAATTGAATCAGTTCATGGCAGTTACATGAATTTTGAAATATAGATGATAACTCAATTGGGAAGCAATTCGGAAGCATGACTTCATTTCCTTCAAATCAATGCGAGGAACATGAAAAAAATAGGCATATTATCGCTTCTAGAGTTTGGGTAGCATTATTAGGTGTGATAATGACACCAATTTAACATCAATATTAACTTAATATGTGCAATAATATACAGATCATTGAAGTGACTCTGTTAATAACAACATTTGTCTGAAAAGGGCACTATTTATACACCCAACTTATGGCCAGTTATACGGTATCACAACGTGTGTATATAAAGAGGGCTCTATAGACTATATATGACTATAGGCCCTACAACATAACCAATCAATTGTTATGATATATAACACTAACAAAAAAGTGTCAGATGTAAATTGAAGAAAATAGCAAAAAAAATGCACATATTAGTTAGGCCTATTTAGTTTAAAGGAACTTGCATGCAGTCCCGCTTTGTGACAAATTAATCTTAAAAACCAAGATTACGTATAAAAAGAAGGGAAGCCTTACTAATAATTGCATGCAGTTCACCTATACTCGTGGCCGCCTTAACTGTAAACCCCATTCACCTACAGTTGAAAGCGTATGAATACATATGTGCAAGAAAGATGTGCATAGTTATGCACATAAAAATATGTACCGGTTTGAGCATGTTTCAAAAAAAAACCCAACGAATCCAACATTACTCATAACTGAAGCGTCATTGATATGAGCATGTTTTCTGTGCAGAATTACTTTTTTATGGGTAACAATACACTTCCAACCATAGTTCCAACTGTAGGTGAATGGGGTTTACAGTTAATGTGGCCACGAGTATATATAGGCCTACCAGTATTCAAAAATCACGATGTTTCCAAAAAATGATGATAAGCATCATATATAATAGTTATAATTACAGTCCCCCACCCAGACAGAATGGCGCTGCCTGCAAGGGTTCAAGTTGGCTTCAGTTTATCGCAATGGAATAGTTATATTTGCATTCTCTGTCACGCAAAAACTTGTACACTGTAAAGTTTATTAGGCTACTATAGCTATCCGGGTTTTCATAGGCATTTGACAACATGACTTCTATCATGGCTATACGATCAACAGCCGAGATTTTTGTCCACATTGATATGTTTCAATATTAATAACTATTGAAATGGTATAATTATAAATTAATTTCCAATTTATACACACTCCTTGTTTTTTCCCTGTTTAATGCTAAAAATACTTGAAGTATTGACAAATGTGCAACTTCCCTTTAATATTATTACTTGGCACTTAGCTGGATTTACTAAATTCCCAGAAAAACTTCCATAAATCAAGTAAAAGTATATAGCCTATATATAGGTTATAGAATGCTATATGGGATTTTATTTTTCATTACACATAAACCTCATGCAGGTTTGGCTGTGTTTACGAATGCCGCCATCTTGTTTTGTTTGTAAACAGTCTATTTCCTGCACATTGGCACCAGAGCCGTTGACAGGCATTAGAAAAATAACTGTCTAAATATAGTCCAAGATATAGTTCCCATGTTTCGCATATATATAAAATCAAAACTAGGCCTATATATGTACATGCATGTATAACAGTGTAATATTGTTTTAAATTACGTTATGGTAGGCCTAATTTTTTGCTACCAAAACTTGAACTCATGAAAAATAGTTCAATATAAGAATGGCCACAACTTTCCAAGTATATAATATTTATAGGTCTATCAATTCATGTTAAATTAAACACACGAAAAGGGGAGGGTGAATACCCTTCTGGGCCATTAGTATTGAAAATGAAAAATGGCTTCTGCCAACTAACTAAGAATGATGAGTCTACAAAAAGGATATTCCCAGGATATTTTTAACCATAGCGCCTTTTCCAATACACGTACTGCCTTCATCAAAACATTAAAAATATATATGTAAATAAACTAAAAATAGTGCATGACATATGAAAGAGAAATCATGTTCGTGTTTTCTTATAAGTGCAATTATGTCCAAACATACACAAAGAAATCTGAAGCAACTTTGCCAATTTTCAACAATGCATCTCATCTGGCAGCCGTATTGGAATTCTCATGAAACAAAATGGCGCCTCAACGGTTTTTTTTAGAAAGCTCCGATATAGGCCTATGCTCGGTTTCAATAAGTTTTGGACCCGTGTTTGCCACCTAGTGCCAGTTTCCTTTTGATCGTTTGCAGTTGCCTCCCCATGTTACTTCCAATGGCTCTCTGCAGCATGACAGTGTCGGTTAGGATTCACCATAGAAATAGAAAGGGATTCACCAACAACCAAGATCCTAACCAACGGGTCACAAAAATTAGGACCTCACATTAGTCAGTGGCAGACAGCCAGACAAATCCAACTCTCCAGTTTGTCATGCCCCAGAGAGTCAATGAAAGCCATTATGGAAGACAACTGAAAACGGCTAAAATAAAACTGGCGTTAGGTGGCGTGCCCAGATCCAAAACCACTGGAAACGAGTACAGCAGTAGGTGGTTCCCGACATAATTATTTATAAATATTTAAACTATAAGTTTAAATTTGGGTTTTTTTAAAGTCCTGTTTAAATGTTGACATAATCTGTTAGGGAAAAGGGAGAATTTCCGTACCTTGATTTGTAAACAGGTGTGTGGCGCCACCTTGATGCCCTCCCCAGTTAGCCACCATAACCTATTTCCAGACGGGATTAACATTCCCAAACACAGGTTTACTTAACTATCACGTTAAAATGCAGTCGACATGTGCCATATTTCGAGAGAAAAGCATAAAAACAAAACCGAAAGCAGGTGCCATCTGCATATTTTTACAGAGTAAATTGCTAAACAAACATAGTTTTAAAAAAATGTACTTTACGCCATTTCTATATTTGGCTTTTTAAACTCACAGCATGTTGTTTATTTAAGTTTAATCTCAGTAAAAACAATGTAAAATTCTAAATTTCCAATCCAGGTAGCATGATTTATTCCTGGTCAAATCTCTAACCGCACCTGTTAAGGCAATACTGCTTAAATTAAAAGCAGTTTTTCTTGGAAAAAGCAAACAATACTTATCAGTCAGAATTCTGCATTTACAGGTGTGTGTGCACCCTACCTTTAAAGGTCAAAGTTATCAATCGCCCACACATTAGATGTTAAGCCCTACCTAAACCAGGGCACAATTAATTCAAAAATTATATGCTTTTCAGACATAAAAAGTCTGATACACACACCGGGAAAAGGCCTACATATATACAAATAATCTATTTGGAATCTGTTTTTAAAACATTGTGTCGTGAATATGTAGAGCTTCATTATCGGCACCAGATGTTCAAATTCGCAGATTTTTCGAGTTTAATGAACTAAAACCTTTTAAGAAACTCCTCACGTATCTTTTCTGTAGAAAGAGAGAGAAAAGACAAACATTTAATAATTACAAAGACTTTCTCTACTTAATCTGCTTTTATCGTATGTAAATTCCCAGGCCATAGAAAACGAATAACCTCCTATTTGACATTTAAATTACATGTACAATACATTACCAAAAGAGAAAGCTGTTTGAAAATACACTAAAACTGCAATTAAAACGACATTGAAATGTATCAACCTCAGACTGGTTTTTAATGGAGAAAGGCGATATTTCAGGACAGGATGGAATTGAAAACTAAAAATCCCTGACTGATTTTGGGAATGGTCAAATGGCACAGGCAAGATCACAGGAGTTGATTTGTTAACACTAAACAGTGATGGCTGTTTGCAATACCATAACAGCTAGTGGGCCCTAATCCGTCACTGTTCAGTGTTTACAAATCATCCCCCCTAGTGGCGCTGCATGTATTACTGAGTACATTTGTCTATTACTCTACATAACTATAGTTAAAAATCATTGGACGAAAATCATATTTGCAATGCAACATCCTTCAAGTAGGCCTACATGTATAGATTCTAGTATATAGTTTTAAAATGGTGCCATGTATAAAATTAATGTTTTAAGAAAGCACAGCTTGCTAAATACCTAAAATATTTTGTACACTGTATTTGTAACTTTTTAATTAAAATAGATTCACATTAGCAGGACTACACTTAAGCACAAGTAAAGTGACTATAGGATTGGCTTCTTCCCAGTTCATTCTTATTTTCAACAAGGCCTACATGCTGTATAGGAAAACGCTGCTTCAAAATAAAAAAACAACTGAAAAAAACCCACAAAATTGAAAATAAATTTCCTTTAAAAGTAAAAAAAGTCAAGTTGAAAGTCCTGTTTTTGGCAATCAGAAATTGTTTACAAAATAATAATAAGGAAAAAGTCAACTTCTATTGTGATTGCACTGTAAAATTGATATTTTTTCCAGCATTTTTTTTAAAAAATATAAACATCTCCGTCTGTCTACCTTATGCTAGTACAAACTCCATCAAATCTGCCATAAAAGTCAAAGGTAAAAAGGTAGGTTTATAAATCTGCAAACATTTCCCAAGGCAACCAACCATTCCACGTAAATCCAAAAAAAAAATACTGCATGGTGGTAGACTTTTAGGAGGGAGGGACTTAATTGCCCGAAAACGATTGTTTCTAAAATGGAGAACACCTCATGAAATTAATTATCAACTATTTTTATCTCCACCTTTATTACCTGTGGCTTATTTTTTTATTAAATTAAACTATCATAATAACTAAACACCCACCAGAACGGTAAAACCCATTCGCTGCAGGTATCAGCAACAAAGGCGCGTTTCATAAGCTAAAGGAAAAAAAACCACCAAGTCTACATGTAGGCCTATAGTATTTATCATGAGAAGGGCGTATATGGAATTCCCTCTATAGACAAATCAGTTCACTATATTCTAAAATAAAAATCAAACACATATAAGGTGAAGATGGGCGACTTCCTGGTAAATTAAATTGACAGTCCCACTTTGAAACAAGTTGATTTTTAGGAAAAATTCAGAGCATGAAATATTAGGATATATAGACACGGAAATTGAAATTGGATTTGAGGCTGAGCTTACTGATCTGCATTAGATAAAAAATGTCCTGAATACGTGGATTTGGATGAAAACAGAAAGCCCAAATATGCACCATTTTTCTGACTGTTTAGCCCTCTACTGGATAAAAGGCATCAGCTCTCATGGAACACACATAGACATACACGTCCTAGAGAGCGCCTCCACATGCAATCACAAACGTCTTAATTTCTTCAATATGGAAGCATTGCTGCAATTATTATTAAGCCATTCATATCTAGTAACATGTGCACCATTTGAAAATTACTTGTTACAAAATGGGACTTTCCCTTTAACTGCAGTTTGCTTTATAAAACTGTTAGAATTCAACAGTCCTGCTGCACTTTTATTTGTTCACAGGGTCATATAGGCCTACCAAAAAATGTCATTGGTTAACATTAGGGTTGAAGAACTTATGTCGTGCTTAACATGGCTACCCTGTTCAACAAATGAGTGAACTTGTGATAAACATTCAAGCCACTTATAAGCCTAGATTAGTAAGCCTACTTACATACCCTCTACATGGCCCATTGAATTTTCCAATTCACTCTTTGGCTGAACAGAGTATACATGGTATTACCTTTTATAAATAATAAATAAAATAAAACAAAAGGTAGGTTATACATATTTTGCATCAATTGTCCAATCTAATATAGGTGATAAATAATTATTATTACCCATATTTCGAAACACAAAAACCATTAAAATATGAAAGAAAAATAGATATTGCCATGAATTGTAAAATGTACATCATAAAGACTTATTGATGAGCTTATTCAGCAGAATTTTGAAGCAATGCATGGTCCAAATAATAAAAAAAACCAAAGCAAGGCAAGCCAACCCCAGTCAAGGTACATTAGCGAAAATTCCAAGTAAAATGGGTCAACTTTCTAGTTTGTAGACCTGAAAAAAAGCAAAACTATATTTGACAATGACAAAGTCAGGAGAGAGAGAGAAAAAAAGAGCACATTTATGGGTAACGAGAAACAAACGAGGGTAATATAAACAGCAGGGGAAAAAAAGCATACCAACATAGGCTACTGAAAAGTTTTTAAAACAAGTTGAGGTCCAGAAAATGGGCGCAAACCATCAGGAAAGGGGTAAAGAGCTAATGAAGAAAACTTAAAATAGGCTGACCATAATTGGAAGGTTGAATTTAAAAACAGCAGGCACCATTCCAATTTATATTTAAATACACTAAATGGGTTATTCAACGCTACGGGCAACAATTAGGAACGCTAATTTTATTTCTGGACACAGTAAAAACCATAGGTATACATCCAGAACCAAAACTTAAAGGGACAGTCCCACTTTGTGACAAATGAATCTTAAAATTAAGAAGGGCAGTCTTATTAATAATAATTGCAGTTCTCATACCATAATTCAGAAATCACGATGTTTCCAAAAAAAGGCGCCATTTTTATAATAGTTCCCCACCCAGGCAAAAGGGCGCTGCGTGCAAAGGGGGGGGGGGTATTTCAAGTTGGCTTCACTTTATCGCTATGGAATAGTTATGCGCATTCTCTGTTACGCAAAAACTTGTACACCATCAAGTTTATTACTAAAGGGCTTGACAAAATGACTTCTAACATGTCTACTATAAACCATCGAGGTTTTGGTCCACATCGGCAAGTTTCAAAATTAATAACTATCGAATAGTATATAATTAGCCTATAAATAAAATTTCAATTTCTACGCTCTTCTTGATTTTGTTCTCCTCTTTCTTGCAAAAAAAATGCTTGAGGTAAGATGGGACTGTCCTTTAAAATAATTTATCATTCCTGCGACGGTCCCATGCATATAGGGCCTACTTCCACGAACAGAAAATTTGCAACAGAAATGGGTTGAATCTATGGAGTTCCTTAGAAGAAACTGAAACACATCCCAGCCTAACAGTATTTGTTATGGAACTTTAACAAGTAACTTTTGATTGCATTTTTAGATGTATTTCCTGACTTTATGCACGTTTTCTTTGTCAAAACATACATTGCGAGTGAAATTGCATTACGCACAAATTGCTCGGTAATAATAAAAGACATGACAGAAGAAATGTATATACAAAGTCGTATAAAACAAATATAAACTTTTCGCTTTTAGACTTTTTTTTATGAAAGTGATTTATCAGTTATTGTTTCACGGTGAAAGAGCACTGACATTTGCAACGCCATTTTCAGCACTGCTTCATTCCCTGTACGAAAAGTAAATCAATACAAAAGACCCTAAAAGCATTTTCCAGCGAAGCAAAGGGAAAAGTTCAAAATATTACATGGAAATGACGGACAAGAAGACAAGCGGCAGAGGAATACATTTGTTATGTAAATTGCAAAAAAAATGAAATATTGTCAATAGAATTTTGACAATTTACGCTAGATGGTGCTACATCAAGCTATTATACGGAGACCTGCACATGCCTTACACATTATACTATACTTTTGGCAGGTCTACTGAATTATTGAACTGACGAGCTTACAAAGCAGCATATAAGAGAGACTATAGATAAAAGTACATGTACTTGAATCAATCCCATGGCAAATGTAAATCTAAATTACGTATTTTGCAAGCCTGGGGTATGCAAATTATGTAAATAATGCATGGGTCAATTTCATTTCATGGAAATTTATATATTAAGCATAACTGGCCTGATCAACAGTAAACTGTTTGCAATAATTACAGGTATTAATGTACAATGTATTTAAATTTGTTCTCAACAGCCTAGCAGGCATGCATTACCAATATATTGCTTTCCAACTAAAGACAGGATAAGTGGTCTATCATGGACAAAAGGATAGGCCTACAATTTATATATTTTTGCAATTTGCTGTAGTCTACTCATGGTAGTAAAAACTTAAAAACTTTAAAGTCTGAGGTTAGGCCTACATAATAATGATCCGATATTGTGTTCAAATCATAGAAACATTCAAATATACTTTCGATGGCTTAATTCACAAATAGCGAATAAGCCAAAAGTTGCATTTGAGATAATAGCGTTTTATGGAAAAATGGTATACCATGTTGGATATTCGCTACTGTTCACTTCTGTAACTTTAACAATTATTGGTTAGATTAATTTCTGTAACCTTAGGTTCATTAGGGCAGTGACACTTCCAGGAGTACAATGGTAGGCTACAACTATCTCATTTTTGACAAATTGGCTTATTTGCTACTTCTGAATTAAGCCATCGATATCAAACTTGGAAAGATTAAATTGAAAGCTGTAGTTAATTTCAATGAGCTTTAAAAGATTCACCAAGAAGTGACATCTTATAAACCTATTTCAGTTTTCAAAGTTTCCATGCAACCCCTTGTAATGGCTCGTATGCCTAAATAATTTAGTTTCCCATCTTCAATTCAATTCAACTCAGTATATGTACCCTACATTAAAAAATTTGGTTCAATAAAATTGAAGTATCTCTTTTTACAGTACATGCTTTGCTCAACATAATGACACTTCCAAAAATTATTTCCCTCAATATTGTGAAGAAGGTCAAATATACTAAACCCTAGTAAATAACAGGTAAAGGGGTGAAGACCATTGAAAACCAGAAACTTTTTTAAATAAATCTAACAATTGCTCTTCCTACAGAGCCACCATTACGTTTCCAACCAACCAGCAAACAGGTATTTAATGAAACAAAAGCTTAGGGTTCGGCCATGTTAAGACCCTGAGAACAAAAGCCCTTTTTGGACATTTGGCACCTTTCACGTGTATTCCTCTTCATCCCCCATAATAATGCAAAGTGTACAGGAGTGCCTCGCTCAAAGCACACAATAAATAAGGCGAAAAACAACAGTTATTGTACTATAACAAACAATACCAAATACTATTCAAAAAGACCGAAACAAGTACTTTGTACAAGGACATCACAAAAACTGTAGTTACCATGCACGTGTAAGGTGCCATTTTTTTTTTTGAAGAGCTTTGATTCAAAAAGGCGCCTCGTATAAGTACATTGAAAACACTTAAGCTGGCAAAAATGAGATAACTTCAGTTTAATTAAAATCCATTTTACGTTGTCCTATTTATAAGTTAAGATTCAGTTAGTGACGCCTATTCCAATATTCAAGTATGGAAATTATCATATCTCAATATGCAATATGGATAAAGATGACAGGGCCACAGCGATGCGCAATTAAAAACATGACATCAAAACTTAACCCCAATATAGACCTAAAATAATGAGTCAGAAAAGTGGCAACAACTTATCCAAGCAGTGTCCTGATATGGACATGGTGTTTAATCAAATTAGCAACTTGATTAAAGGGACAGTCTCACTTTGAAACAAGTTAATTTCAAACAGTACACACTTACTAAATATTTAATTTCTGTGCCAATAATAATTGCGGCAAAGTTTTCGTTTGGAAGAAATCACGACGTTTTCAAAATGCACGGTAGGCGCCATTTTCCTTAGCCTTCAGCTGCTTTCGGCATGCTTTTTA
>JAQIXP010003135.1:0-13624 GCA_034700285.1 Proteroiulus fuscus
CCCCCACCCCCCCCCCCCCCCGGGAGAGTGTACGTATTTTTTGAATGACCCCTAAGGTATTTTTTTAAGTTTAAAGGGAAGGTCCCACTAAAAGGTGGTTGTAGGAGAAAGAGAATGAAAAATTAGGAAAGGCATGAAAATTGCAATTTGGTTTGAGCCCACCAATCAATAAATAAAATGTCCTGAATACATGGATTTGGTTGAAAAAGCAAAGCCCAACTATACGTGCCATTTTACTTACAGCATGTAGCACAATTTAAATATCACTTGTTACAAAATGGGACTTTCATTTTAAGTTTTACTTATTAAGTCTTATTTAGTTGTTGTTGGATATTGAATTTGCATCTTTCTAAAACTCTTGATCATAATTAACCATGTTTATCTAGCAATATATTGCTTTCTTCGCACAAAACTTTTCTTCAAGAATTAGGCTCATAAAAACTTGCATATTCCAACACAAAAAAAATGTAATTATAGCTCGTGCATTGAACCCCAATCTGAATCAAAACTTTTGTGATTGTGATGCTTCATTAATGGAAGATATTCTCAATATTGATCAAACTGCCTATTTTCACCAATTCCTGAACAGTACCGTACTTTATAGTATAAGGAAACACAAAAAAAGTTGATTATTTATCCAATTTAATGGTAAAACCATGTGTTAGTGAGAGTTTTTTTGCTTCCCGGTAGGCCCATAATCATTCCAATGTCAGTCTTTTACTATCGGTTATTTTTGTCGATACGGTTGTCTTAAGATAAGAGACGAATACAAGTCTTTGCACTACAGCATTATCAATTAACTGTCTAATCGGATGCTTTTAGAAATGGTTTGATCAGAGCAAACAAAAAAGTAGATTAAGGTCTCATCTTTATGAACAGACATCTGAACAGACAACAGTGTCCACTCGTTAATTGTCATGGTCGAAGTAACCTCAGACACTCCAGGGATCAAGGGGATCTATGTGAACAGCAATTTAGGGAATTGTGCCAAGATTACTTGACAATTACATGCATGCACGAACAGCTTAATAATGCCTTCTTAATGAATAATTAAAATTTCTCTTAAAACTTTCAAATCTGATATCATGATCGTGATTTTTTCGACAGAAATTCTGCCTGAGATATTCTTCTGAAAGTCTGTCAGATTGTGAGCATTTACCCATCAATTCCAAGCTTGTTGGTTATAGGTGTATTTGACTTCTAAAACCAACTGTGACTTGCAGAAAATAATAGTTTTTCTGTAATCCTTTTGAAAGGAAGTCTATGTAACGTATTGGTTTTGTAAATAGCCAATAGTGATATAGCAGTTCTGGATTAACCCATTTCCTTTGCTGCTGCTTGCATGCATGGGCTAAAGACTCTTTTCTTAAGTCTGAAATCATGTTTGCTGTAATGTTTACTAATCAAAATTAATGGGTTTTGCTAGATACACTATATCGAAAGAGCGTGGGATTGTGGGAAGACTGTATTAGGCTGGCTTTAGGTTTAGTTCGGTATAATGGGTTGTTTGCTTGCAAGTGTAGGAATACAGTTACTTACACAATTTAAATTTTTTTTCTGCATTTGCAGCTTGAAAACGGAGAAAATAAGAAATACATGAAGCATTGATTTGTGCTTTGAGTCGGTTTTCCAAAAATAAAATCCAAAAATTTGGCCCATTTATTCTATATATATACGTTGTTAATGCATTTTATCCAATTTGCAGCGTCAGTATAGCTATATAAATTTGTTTTTTGCCACTTGCATAGAGGGCTGCGATATATTACTTTCCTTGCTTGGTCGAGCTTATTTGTATATATATTATTATTACTCTTGTAGAAAGTAAATTACATGCAATTTTTTTTTGTAATTTGTTGAAAATGTTTGTTACTATTATATGAACATATTTAGTTTTTTTTCCTTTCTTCAAATGAAACCAAATAACAGCTAACGTGAAACTTAATTATGGCTTCATTTCTTCTTGTATTGCTCCATTTCTTCCTGCATTTGATTTTTTTCGATATATCTATATGAGCGTATAAGATTTCTTTTCTTGAATGTGAAAATGTTGCTTATGCCTTGGGCCATTTTGATGTCATTGAAATATATGATAAATTTAGGTTTGAGCTGAATGAAACTTTTTGACGGTGATTTTTCAGTCATGAGATTTTTGTGGTTTCTGCCTGCTTTTTGCCAATAAATGTATAGAAACAGAATCAATGTAGAATCAGACTGGAACAAGTGTTTTGCATAAGACAAATTTATCCTTTTTTATGTGTTAAAGGATTAAGTTGTATATTTTTACGTGTTTATTATGAAAATGTTTCCAGCATTTGAATATGTCCAGAATGTTTCAAAATAATACTCTAAATACTTCTCTAGTAATGCAAGAATTACGAGTGCGAAAAATGCTTTGGTTAACATAATTGGTATTTATCATCCCTGTAGCATGTTAGCCAATGCATTTTCCTCACTTAGAATTATTTTGTCAATTAAAATCTACTTGATAAATCAATTATGATAGATCTGTTTTGATCCATTCTGAACTGATGCTTATGATCCATTCTTAGCTGATATTTTGATCCATTCTGAGGTGAGACTTTGATCCATTCTGAAATGATACTTTGATCCATTCTGAACTGATGCTTTTGATCCATTCTGAGCTGATACTTTGATCCATTCTGAGCTGATGCTTTGATCCATTCTGAGCTGATATTTTGATCCATTCTGAACTGATACTTTGATCCATTCTGAACTTATACTTTGATCCATTCTGAGCTGATGCTTTGGTCCATTCTAAGCTGATGCTTTGATCCATTCTGAACTGATACTTTGATCCATTCTGAGCTGATACTGCATGCAATTCATTCTGAGCTGATGCTTTGACCCATTCTGAGCTGATACTTTAGTCCATTTTGAGCTGATGCATTGATCTATTATACTGAGCTGATGCATTGATCCATTCTGAGCTGATACTTTGATCCATCCTGGGCTGATACTTTGATTCATTCTTAGCTGATACTTTGATCTGGTTTTTATTTAAAAAAAAATCTTCTGGAGCATGCAGTCTCAAATATTATTTCTGTATGCACTTTTTATACATAAGTTAACGTTTCTGGCAATTAATGGTGCGAATTCATTTCATTTCAGTGATGTTATGGCTTGTAATTTAAATTTGTGCAAGCATTTGCTATATACGCACTATATCCATTTCCCTGCATTGAATACATGCACTCATCCTTGTGCCTGTATCTGTCAGATTCTTTAAATCTCTCTTATGTTTGCGTAAAACTAATGCGTTGTGTTGAAGGCGTTAAGCAATCAGGCCGGATGGCAATTGCATTTCGGTGCATTTTATTTTCTTCACGATCAATAACAACATTTCGTATGGTGGTGTATGATGGCGGTGCTTGCTTGCATGCAATGATAAAAGACGAAATTAGGTTCATTTGAATGAGCAGCTTTATTGCATTGGCACCACCTTGCCAGGCGTTGTAGTTTCATGTATTCGAATTTATAAATTCTAATGATTTATACGAAGTAATTCAAATTCCTAATCCAAACTTGTGAAAAATTATTCATACAGCTGAGGATTTTTGCAGTAGATGGTTGACAAAGCTGGGGAGAGGCAGTTTTTAGAAAAACATTTGGAGATGCTACTAATTAAAAGGCAAAATGCATTAGGGCAATTATTTAGTTTAATTATTTAGTCTTCAAATTTGATTCCTGATTACTTTATTTGCAAGTAATTGATATTCTAATTCAATAAATCTAAAATCAATTGCTCCAGTTAAAGATTGAACTTGAAATGAGCCAATTAACATAATTTTTCTTATAAATTAGTTACTCCTGCATGCATGTATTTGCCAATAGCTAATAACCAGATATGCAGGTAAATTTAAAGATGCTGAAAATAATTAATCAAATTCCGATTACTCTTATCTGGGGGCCATGGAAACATATGGGATTCTGGATTCCATAATCCCAACCTACTAGAAAGTCGAGATTTAGGAGTTGTAATGTTACACCACTTCCTTTATTCCAGATCTCAATCCCATTTCCAATTCTTAGCATGGGGGCTTGACAATTTCTGTAGTGATTATGATGCCATCTATTGAAGAACCCCTGTAACATTATTTACTACAAAGTCTGGATTCTGGGATTCCATGGCAATCAGAATTGCCTTTTTTGACAGGCTGTATTTTTAGGGGAACAACTTAGCACATTGAAAGTGCAATATAAAGTAATCTCAATCCAGAATCCGAAACAAATTCCATGAAACAAAACTTACAAAAATGGCTCCATGGAACACTCCCAATCCTGAAAATCAACTCCCATGAAAGATGATGTATATTTTGGATTAGAGATTTTAGGATGGAACCAAATTTCTAGGATTATGGATTGATCGATCGAGATTCAGGATTTTAGATATTCTTGGATCTTGATGAAGGGCCCTGGCTTTTCATTTAAAGTTATTTCTATAACCATTCCTGATGGCGTTAACTCAAGGCTATAGTCAAGTCATAGACAAATTTTACTTATTTGATGTGATGGCATGCATTCTGCATAATTTTTCTTAATTTTGTACATAACCCCACCAAAAGGAAACTTGATTTTTTATTTGTTTTTCATCATGCATGGCGTCATTTCTGGTAATACTGCTCATATAGTTGTAGTCCCTTGTACAGATGGCGCTTTACAGTTGCCTATAGGAAAGTGTATGCATGAAGGGGACTTAGTACACCTACTCATAGATAAGAACTTTAAAACATTTATACATTTTCTTTGGATTTATTATTATGGAAAGTGTTGGGAAGTGTGCATGGCCAATTTTTGTCAAACAGGCAAATATGGTATTTCCAAATCTCTCTTGTGAGCCTATAGACTATTTCTAAGACCCTAATAACAAGCTGAAATTGTGAATGGAAATTTCAGCCATGTGTTATTTTACCAGGATTGATTTTTTTTTCTACATCCATGCCAATGTATGTATAGTAACTTGATTCAATTTACGTCTAGTTTGGATGTTCCCATTGGGAACTAGTGCATTGTGAACAAAGATCTATTATTTCTCCGGCAAACAACAATGGCTCGGGCCTAAAGTGTTCGATTCTGCGATGCATTGGCGAGGGTGGAATAGCCAAAATGGGCGACATTTCTTCCCTCACGCACTGAAAATTTACTTCTTCCAAATGTCCAAACGTTTGCAATTACAATAACATAGATGCAGTTGTGTAGCAGCAGGATTGTTGCGGTGAGAAATGGCATGTTGAGAACAAGAAAGTATATTTAGAGGAATATATCATGGCCTATTTATAATGAGTTTCTGGTCATTGTCGGCCATTACCATGATCAACCCAGTGGATTTATCAGCAGTCATCCATTATTTTTACAGATTGGAAACAATTATAGATTAAATGCCTGTTTTGGCCTAAATCTCCTGTTCTTCGTGTTGATTACTTTCAGTTTGTGAAAGGTTGGATTGATTTTTAATCACCTGATTTAAATCATAGAACTTTTTTAAATCAATAATATAATTGGTAGAATGAGAAATTATAGACTGTTCTAATAATTTTTGACACTGGGCCCGCCACCTAGCGTCAGTTTAATTTTCATTGCTTGCAGATGCCATCCATGGAGGCTTTCATTGGTTAATTCGTCCAACTTTGAAATCCTAACTTGTTTCCTATAGGTATTTGCTAGCAGACGAATCCTAACCTACAATTTGAAATGTCATAGAGAACCAATGGAAGCCCCTATTGATGGCAGCTGCAAACGATGAAAGCAAAACTGCCCCTAGGTGACGGGCCAAAGCCAAAAATTATTGGATCGATTTATGTGTTTTCATGAGTCTGGTTTATAAATATTTTAAATGGCCTATTAAAACTTGATTAAAACTATAGAAAAATTCTTGTACGATCAGAAATGTCTGTGTCTATAATATACATGATATAAATTGGATAATCTATCAAATTTGTTTAAAGGGAAAGTCCCACTTTGAAAGAAGGGGGTTGTAGGAGGAAGAGAATGAAAAATTGGGAAAGGCGTGGAAATTGCAATTTAATTTGAGCCCACTATCATTAAAATGTCCTGAATACATGCATGGATTTGGATGAAAATATTAAGCCCAAATAGGCACCATTTTACTGACAGTATGTACGCCCTCTACTGGATAAATGGCATTAGTTATCATGAAACACGTCGAAACGCGTGTCCTAGAGGGCGGCAATGACGTTTAGTAGTTGTTGAAATCAATGGAAAAATAGAGCCTAACATGTATTTTATAGCAAACGTCGTGATTTCTTCAATATGGAAACATTGCTGCACTTATTATTGTTAAAGACTCACAGATATACTTATCTAGTAAGTGTGGGCAATTTAAATATCACTTGCTACAAAGTGGGACTTTCCCTTTAAGGGAGTCTCAGCATAAAACAAGTTATTTCTTAAAATAAAGCTTTTCAAACAACAATTGGCTCCTGATATTTTCAGGAGACTTGCCATAGTTCGGAAATTATGGATGTTATTCGGAGATATGTATATGAACCAAGGCCAATAGTGCATAATAGTATTCAACTGAACAAGTAGATGGCGCCATGTAGTTTTATAAAAATGGATACTTCCTATGAAAATCATTTTCCACCAATTCAAACTATGGTTTGATAGAACGAATGTTGTTTGTATACCGTATTTGAAATTTAAGGAAAATTAAAGTAAAAAATTTGGACCAGGAATATTTAGATTTACACAAATTCCTGATCGATAGAAATATATTGGTTGGCATTGCTGGCATTTCTTAATACAATAGCTGAACTTTTTTATTTGTTTGTTAGTCATTTTTTCTCTTAAATTGCATTTATAGCAATCTTCTCAGGAAGCTCGATGCAAACCACTCTCTTAGAAAGCATTTTTAGATATATTGCTGTATGCTTTTTTTGCATCCATCTAAAATATTAAAAAATGCGGACTATGTTGAGAAAACATCTCACATAAAAAAAATTGTTGACCATGCAAAAAATTCTTGGAAGTTAGGAATGCCCTCCTATAATTCATATTTTTTTTACCAGCTTTCAAAAATAGCTGGGCGAGTAATATTATGAAATATGAATACCTTTCAATAAATTATTGGAATTGTAGCCATATATGGTTCATGTTGATGTTTGATGTTGTTACTGCAGAAGTAAGGATGATTTTATGTCAAATACATATTGTGTTATTCAATTGGATTAGATTTGTGTATACATTTTTAAACTTGGCAATTTAAAGGGAAAACTTACTTTGAAATAAGTTTATTTTAGGTAAAAAAAGAAAAAAATAGCATGCAAAATTAGGATAGACATGCCATAGAAATTGCAATTGGATTTGAGCCTACCGAGCAGTAGATAAAAATGTCCTGAATACGTGAATTTGGATGAAAATAGAAAGCCCAAATGCTCGTTTTCCAAAAATCAACGTTTTTCAAAGTGGGACTATCCCTTTAGCAATGCAACACATAGCGAAAATGTGAAGCAAAAAAATAAACACTAACAATGGTTTAATTTACACAAACGAAACGACAGAAAAGCCAACATTTAAAAATATATATTTAGTTTTTAAATCTTATTTCGAACATTTTTTCCCGAAATTAACACAAGCCCTCAAATTGTAGATTCAAATAGATTTATTTGTATAATTTAAAGGGACAGTCTCACTTTGAAACAAGTTGATTTTAATAAAAAGAGCGTAAAAAATTATAATTTAAATGGAAATTGCGATTGCATTTGACAATATCTATCAATAAATTAAATGATCTGAATACCTGGATTTGGTTGGCAATGCGAAGCCTTAATAGACGCCATGTTTATTAAAGCATAGTGGCGCCTTCTATTAGAATGAAGGCGCGAGCTCTCGTGAGGCCATAGACATACATGTGCTAGGGGGCGCCACCTCACTTTAAAGCTTACTGAAAGCTAAGGAAAATGGCGCCTACTGTGCATTTTGGAAACGTCGTGATTTCTTCAAAATAAAAACTTTGCTGCATATTATTATTGGCACAGAAATTAATATCTAGTAAGTGTGTACTGTTAAAAAATAACTTGTTTCAAAGTGAGACTGTCCCTTTAAGTGTACTGAATTTATTATTTACTATGCACTAGCTTCTCAACAACTATTTGTCTTTATATTTTAAAAAATAACTTGTCTGATTTTCTATCTGATTTTCTATTTTATGTTTTATCATGGAAGATATAATGATCAATTAATATTAACAAATGTCAGCAAAGTAGTACAAATCTCGCATCATCAATCATAATCCGTGGCACATAGTTACCTGACCAACAAATGATCCTTGGAGCATTGATCCTGCATGTTCAAAATAGATGAACATGAGTTATAATCTTGCATGTAATCAAAAACATTAGTATTTATTTTCCTAAAAAACGAAAAGAAATCATAAGATTGAAAAAAAAAACATTTTAATTCTAATGATTTTTGGTTATTTTATTATATATATAATTTTTTTCCTACAAAATAGTCTGGATTTTTATCCACACTCTACTTTATTACAGTCAACATTTTAATTAGACCTTTATTTTCATAAATTCTCAAAACCACTTTGTTTTAAAATATGAATTTTCATTTATATTAAAATTGAACCAGACAAAGCAATATTCAGTGTGCAGACATTTTACAAAATAATAATAATAATAATAAATAGAAAGCAAATGTTTGTTTTGTGTCATAAATGCGAGACATTACTGGGGTTTATGCTTGAATATTGTAGCATATTTTCTGACAAATAACACCGATGGTATAACAAGTTTTCTGCTAGATTGTATATTGTCTCTTCCAACGAAAATCAAAAAATGTGTTTCTGCATTTTAAATGCTAACTTATATATTTGGAAAAAAAATCGTGTTTGGCAATAACTACAAACTTATCTTTTATTCAGAAATGATGACTATAACATTTCTGCCAGTAAAAGTTTTTGGAGATTGCTTTTTGGTTTTTTTTTATACAATTTTTATTCTATACCAAAAGGCTGCAAAAAAATATATATAAAATCTGTTACCCCTGTGCTGGTTTCATGATTTCATCTATAGAATTCTGGTCCATAGCTCTAGCAAGACCTTGTGAACATTTTACATGTATATTTCTCATACATTTTTTTTCTTTACCTATAATAAATGGAAAGCATTTGTCGGTCATTTTTTTTACGATTTTTATAGCTTTACTTATCTAGATGAGCTTTAGAAATGTAGGCCAATAATCCAAGAAATGAAATAAAAGTTTGAAAGTTGTTTTTTTAAACCAGAAGATAAAAGAAAAAGCATCATTGGGCAATTTTTATAATATTTTTGCTTTTAATGAAAGTATTATATGGAACTATGCTGTATATGCTTTTGACGAAATTATATTTTCATGTTTCAGTCATCATATTTTATTTATCATTTTGATTATAGGATGCATTATCATAATTAAAAATTCTGCAAAAATAAAAGCATTTTAGTCGCATTGGTATAATGAATATAAGTCTACTTTGCATGTCACCTGCCATTTTAATTGATTAAGCCTATACGTATTTTACTATTAGCATTATTTGCATTTGAAATCGTATTTTTATTTTCCCATTATGCTTTTCTGTTAATTAGTCCAAAGTTTTCCTTCAAAATCTATCAAGATAATCAAAAAACTGTACTGACACAAACATGCTCAGAGCATTATGTGATGCAGATTTGATGGAAAATTCAGGTTAATTTAGATTTGCCAATAAGTAAATAAAATAAGTACTCCATTAAATTACTTTCTGGTATTGCTGGCCCGATAGTTGCAACCAATAGAATCTCACTGTTTGTCACCATGTGATGTCATAGAGAGGGTTACATATTGTTTGCTACAGTAACTCATAGAAAGTCATATTTTTCACTCATGCAGGATGTAAAATATAAGTATTTATAGGTGCTATTTTTATTAAAATCTCTTTGGATTTAGCTACTTAGGCCTGTAGCATGACCTATTGCGCCTCCTGGGGGAAATTTCATAATGATCCTAATATATTCTTAATCCTGCAACCATGCAGGGCACTCACTGTAGCTATACCCTGCCACCTACAAGACAAGCAATAGCAATAGTATTTGCATTATTCCTAAGACTGGAGGTGTTGCAATATGCTTAAAGGGAAAGTCCCACTTTGTAACAAGTTATAGTTAAGTTGTTCACACTTACTTGATATGAATGGCTGTGACAATAATAATTGCAGCAAAGTTTCCACTTTGAAGAAATCATGCCGTTTGCAAAATACATGTTAGGCGTCATTTTTCCATAAATTTCAGCAGACACTGAAAGTTTGTGGCGCCCTCTAGGACATGCTGTGTTAGTGTTTCATGAAAGCTGATGCCTTTTAACCAGTAGAGGGTGCTACGTGCTGCTCATAAAATGACGCCTATTTGTGCTTCGCAGTTTTAACCATGTCCATGTATTCAGGACATTTTATTTATTGATTGGTGGGCTTAAATAAAATTGCAATTTCCATGAATTTTAAAATTGGTCATGCTCTTACTCTTACAAACACCTTATTTCAAAGTGGAACTTTCCCTTTAACTATTACACACATCATTTAGTATTGTAATATTAATTGAATAAGTTTTAAAATTTTTGCTACAATTTACTTAAAAATATCTATACTTTTTAATATATATTTTATCAATATTTACATTATAAGTATCCTATTGAATATATTTTAAAATTTAATAGCTAAATTAATTTGATAAGAATATGCATTAAAATAGTGCTGATATATATTTTATAATATATATTTTCAATATGGGCATTATGACTTTGTTCAATGTGAATTTTCGCTGCCATTTACAATGATATATTACTATTTTTTTCATTTTCTTATTCTTTTTACTGGACACTTTTAGATTGTATTTCATCCGCTTTAAGTTTGCAAGTCTAGAAATTTGGTCACGTTTTGAATTTATCCAGTCATGTATATATATACGTTTGGCATATTATATACGAGGCCAGTTTAGCTTAGATTGTCGTTGCAAGAAATTTACTTTTATGACACTAGGGTTTTACATGCCTTCTTCTTTTGGGGATTGTATACATTTACTAGATACATGTAGTTGCAAGCTACAGGGCATAATATATAATACATTTATCTATATATGAATATATAGGTACTACGTGCAATTTTTAGGCCTACAATACATGTAAGCTCACTTATACAAGTTGCATATATTGCACTTTTCTATACACTTTTAGTGAAACGTAGCTTATATCCAGTAACAAGTAAACCATATTGTTGGGCCTATATAGCTGAAAGTAATCATTTTCTATACATATATTTATATATATTTTTTCTCTCCTGAGATTCTTTTTCATTGTTTTTTTCTGGTAGTTTGGCAGAGGAGATTGAGGAAGACCCATTGAGGTGTTTATGGCACTTCTCAATGTTGCTTTTAACCCAACATAAACAAATTAACAAAGTTAGTTCTGCAATTAAAATGAATGTTAAGCTATAAAGAAAAGGCCAAAAGGCTACAATTTACCAATATGGCTTTTGTTATAGGCTTTAGTGTTAATTTGGTTTTTTGCTTTTTTTCTTGTTTCTCTTGTATAGATTTACCTGTATACCATGTCTTTTAGATATCATGTACACATGAGTTTATTAAGGCAAGGTTGCTAATGAACTGCAACATCAGGTATAGTCAGGCAACAAGGATCATGTAATTTAAGGAAAAGTTGTTCATTTTTGAATTAATTAATTCAGGCAAATTTGGAAATTATACATTAAATTCACTTGCAGTGAATTTTTCAATTGGAAGAAGTGGCAATACTCACATTTCAAAAGTATATTCCCATAATGCACTATTTAACAAAAAATTTACTGTGATGTTAGTAGGACTATGCCATTTAGTAAAAATTATAGATGACGCAATACACCTATGGAAAGTTACATGGGCCGCCATTTTGGTATTGGTTAAACTGTAGTTGACGTCTATTCATTACAGATGGCACTTGAAAATTATAATTTGGAATAAATTATCCCATTAAATTCCCATGCTATTCATACATTTTGAAATTTCACTAAATATTTTGTAAGTTTCTTCAATTTACAAATATGACTTAAAAGCAATAGGATAAACCTGTATAATCTAACAAATTTTTAATTAAAATCATGTATTCATATATTTTTGAAGAAAAAATCTATGATTTTTATTTATTTGTGGTAGAAAAACCCTTGCATCTCATATGATAGGACCGCAAACTTTTGAGCATAGTGCAGATTTTGTTTGAAATTTAAATTGTTTTTTTTTAAATTAAAGATTTATGAAAAGGCAATGCTATAGCTTTGTTTCTAAAATAGTCAAAAATAAATGAAAAGGTCAGGCATAGTTAAATGGTAAGAATTTCTTATAGGGAAAGTCCCATTTTGAAAGATATGGATTTGAATTAAAATATAAAGCCCAAATAGGCATCATTTTACTGACTGTGTGTAGCGCCGTCTACTGGATAAATGGCCACAGCTCTCATTGGAACACTAGACATGCATGTCTTAGATGACGCCACCTATTTTCAGTATCTGCTGAAATCTGTCGGAAAATGGCGCCTAACATATATTTAGCAAAAGTCGTGATTTCTTCAATATGGAAACTGCTGCAATTATTATTGTCACAGCCATTCCTAGCTAGTAAGTGTGAACAAGTTAAATATCACTTCCTACAGAGTGGGACTTTCCCTTTAATATAGTATAAGAACTGGATTCTTCGAAGATAGAACGATATGTTACATTCTGTTAAATATGAGAATCACCCTGTAATATGTCCATTTAGTTTCATATCACTAGTGACAAAATGAGAGAAGGAAACTGGATACTCATATATAGACATATTATAAATATAGCAGCATATAGGAGCTTAAATGTATTTTTAAGCATTTTTTTCTGCTCTCATATATATATAGATAGATATAGGCCGATTGCAAGCTGATAATGCCCAGCAATTTCCTTTTAGTGAGAAAGTATTTTGGAATTATAGCCAAGAGTAGACGATTTTTCTGATTAAAGCTGACATTTTGTCATTTTTCAAATTTATTATGCTTCGAGATGTTCTAATCGATGTGATTGAAAATTCGTCATCATTTTGAATTCCGATAACAACGGAGTTTGTTTCCCTTCTCATCTCTTTTCCAATAGATGACATTTTCCCCTCTTTTTTTACACATCTAGCTTGCTCTCTCTATATATATTATTTTTTTTTCAATTTAGTATGACATAATGTAACCTGACAAATACTGTAAAAACTTTGTATAAATTCAGAATGGATAAGTAAAGGCACTTTGAAAAATAATTTTGAAAGCTGTCATTCAAGCTGTTTTATCAGCTATAGTTGATGATCTGCTGCATTACAAGCAAAAAAAAATTGCCCAACTGACTTTAACATTTTTGATATTCTTTTAGGATATAGATACTTTTTAAATATAATTTTGGTTAAGTATACTTAAGTTACTTAAATATACTTGAGTATACTATAAGTTAAAATTTGTTTCTATGTATGTAATTATGGTTTTAAATCAATATATTTAAATTAAGGGGGCTGTCCACACTTTTTAGAGCATGCATGCTCCTATGGGAATCTCCATGTTAAATAAAAGTACAAAT
>JAQIXP010003136.1:0-13621 GCA_034700285.1 Proteroiulus fuscus
TATATTGTTCTATCTGTTCACCAAATTTCAGCCTTTTAACATTGTTTATTTCTAAGTTATACCATTTTTCCACGAAAGCGCTATTATCTCAAAACCCACTTTTTGCAAATTGGCGACTTCTGAATTAAACCATCGATATTGTATAATCCATTAAAATGTCAAGAAAAATCTTAATTTTATTAAGGAAAGTGAAACTAGACTTTTTATTATTGCCGCCACTGCAAGTCCTTACGTGGCTTAACATCTTATCTATGTAATATACTTGAATAGATGTTTCACGTGTATAGCAAAGATAAAATGTTAAACCATACCAGGAATTATCTTTCACTGATTGGCATTACCAACAGCTATTACTTATCTTAAAGAGTTCATTTTCATCAAATTCATTCACTAAATTCCATTTTGGAATTCCCATGCTGTTATGAATTGGAATTTCCCCATTAATATTTATTCTAAATACACAAGCAAAAGGCATATCCTACCTGTGCTTTATACATATCTTTAACATCCTGTAAATCTAATCTCAGTTCCTCCGCTTCCTCAATCTTTTCACCGTACATTTGGAGTAACGCGTTGTATTTTTGCCCCATATCCTGGAAATAATTTCAAATGATGACCTCAGAGAGCATTAGCAAAAATCAAACCGTTAAATGATTGTTGACAATGGATACCTGGAAATTGGTTTCTTGTTCTTTTAAAGAAACAATTTCAGTTTCCAGTTCCTCGAGTTTGGCATTTAATTTAACCAGTTCCTCTGTCATGGATTCCTTCACCCTCTCCAGTTGAGAAATGTCATTCTGTTAATAAAGTAAAACCTATAAGTTCCTGTATCACCATGAACTGAGGGAAAGCTATAAGGACTTGTCCTTGTTTCAAGCATCAATTGACTGACTTGAAGTTGAGCAATATCGCCATCTCTTAGCTTGAGTTGAGACTGTAAGCTGTCTAAAAGTGTGGACATGCTCCCAGCACGTAGGGATTCATACACATTCATTCTCGCAATTGGAGCTGTCGGAAATACGACTCCACTCTCTTGAGTATCCTCCTATCCCAAAGCAAACGAAAGTATTTCCCGTGAAACAATCTAAAATCAATGATTTTGTTCGTCAATAGTTCATACCTGATACCACGACGACTGAAAATTATCGCTAAAAGATCCTCGCATGGACATATTACTCCTCGAACCTGGAGAACTACCCCTACTCCCTTCTAAATTATATACCTGCTTCGACAACCTCTGCTCCTGAAAAGAATATACCGAAAAAGATTTTTAAAGCGTGCCAATTTCAGAGCTCAAGAGCAAAATACCCTTACAAAAAATTATGTAGATTACTTTAATAAAATAATTTAATCATTTATAAATCAAGTTTATTTTACCCAAAAATGGTGATTTTTTTAAATCTAAAATTTCATGGAATTGTGATATTAGAATTAAGATTTTGAAATTGTTTCAAAATCGTAATTTTAGAAATCCAGTTTTTGCCTGTATCTTGCTTTCTGAATTATGATTTTTAGTCCGAAGATCTGAATTTTTCAGATAATCATGATTTTTGGAACAAGTGATCGAGAAAAAAAACATCTACATTATTTTTTGTTCAGGTATCTATTTTTTACTTGCGTACGTACATTCTCTTTTAACTGATCCTGCAGTAGAGAAGTTTTGCGCTTTTCTGCATCCAGTGCTGTCTTTTCTATTTCGAGTTGATGCTCAAACATATCCTTTAAAATAGGAAATGCAGATTCACATTTTTCTCTTACAGTAGTTATACATTATGCAAACAAATTACTACTGTCTACCTTTTCCCGCTGTAAACTAGCAATGTTGTCCTTATAGTTGCGTTTGAACGTTTCCAGCAAAACGCTCTCTCTGAAATCGTAAATTCATGCCATATAGAAAATAATAAGACAGCTGTATGAACTGTAAATATCTACTCACTTTTCTTTGGATTCCTGCAGTAGTTGCAACTCGCTCGTTGCTGCATCGAGCAAGGCCTGCAACCGAGCCTTCTCTTGCCTCAGCAATAAGTTCTTGGCTTCCAAAGATGCCACTTTGGCACCCAACTCGGCATATTTCTCCGCAATGGCCCTTTCCTTTTCGGTAGCATGGGCTAGCTGGTTTTGGGCTTCAGCTTTTATAAATAAATATATCCTGAATTCATTGACATAGTTTAAATTTGCACCAGCCGAGTGGAAATGCCTCGGAACTTACTTAGCCTGTCACTTAAATTGCGTTCCACTCTTTCCCAAGAGCTAGTTTGTATATTCAACGTTGACTGCAAGTTATCAATTTGTCGTAACAGTGGTTGAGTTGCTGAGGGGGGAATACAATACAATGATTTTCTGCCAACTTAGAACACGGCATATTTGTCACCATAGTATACCTGCAGACACATTTTGATTTAACTCGTCATTTCTACCTTCAGCTTCTTGCAGCCTCTAAAGAACATACAAAATTAATCCCTAGGCTATATTTTTAAAACAGAATAAAGCTTAAAATTCCATTAGTTCACCTGTTGAAGATTGGCGATATCTTGCCTCAGTGCATCTTCCCTTTGTCCTGCTTGCTGTTCATTACGGGACATAGTTAATTGTAGATCTTCGATCTGAAAAACTAACCCATCCTGCTGTAGTCGGGACTCGTGCTGTAACTTTTCCAAAGTCATCCGCAGTTCCTCCTTTGCTAGCATTTCTGCACTCAGTGCCGCTTCCTACATTAGAAAAGTTGTTTTTCCTGGACGGTCAATCGTATTTAGGTATCATATTTAGAAACTCACTAGCTTAATAGCCCATACTGACTTGGGATTTGCTGTCTTGCTCGGCGTTCTTTCGATGCAGCTCGGCAAGCTCCCTAAGAAGATCAGTCATTAAATTGTAAATGGTCAAGTAAGTAACCGGTTCACAAATCCTTACTTATAAGCACTTTCCATGGCAGTTTTCATGCTCTTCTGTTTTTCTTGAGCATCTTCCAAGTCACTCTTCATAAAAATTCAGAATTTAGAATTAATTTCAGTTTATACAATGGGCCAATAACGCAACTGAGATTATTTTCTTTAATTGCAACTAACGGGAGTGTTAACCACCCACTACAGGCTCGGTTAAAATAATGCATGTGATTACCTTAACTGCTGTTATATCTTTTTCATTCTTTTGGACAGTGTTGGTCAGCTGTCTAATGAGTTCTATTGATGAAAGTGTATAGTGACACATTTATTTACACTACATAACTTTAATATTAAGGTTTCTTTAAATTTCAAAACAACTCACCAATTTGATTTTTTTCTACTTCCTCTTTGGCACCAAGTGCTTTTCGGATGCGATCCAATTCCCTGCTTTGTTCCTCAATTTTCTCTCTTAAAATATATTTAAATTTAAAACAGTGCAAATTTCTAGAACATTAGTAACATGTAGAACTCAAGTACCGTTGTTGCTTGATGTGATTCTCGTTTTCTTTTTCTTTGGCACGCAGTTTCTTCACATTGTTTGAATACTGAAGAACTTTCTTGGATAAACTCTCCCCTTGAAAGAATAATTTTTACATAATTTTTGGCTGAGAATAACCACGAAGCACTGAATTTGACGCTGGCATCCAAGCTGACTGCCTTGTGTCGAACCTCAAGAGTTAAGGAAAATTACCTTCTTGCATTAATTCAGTAATCTGAGTATCCTTCTCCTTCTTGATTTCTTCCACCTGGGCAGCACTGACACTGAAAGTAAAACAATATATTTTTGGTTTGCATTTCCAATTCACAAATACAATGGAAGGAAAAGAGCCTGACCGAGAAGCAATTTCAATTGTAGCTTGTTGAAGATCCCGTTTTAATGCCTCTTTTTCCTAAATTTCATAAAATGGACGTTCAGATAGTTATGATTTATACAAGTAGCCTACTGCTAAGTCAGAATGAAATATAATGCAGGGTCTAACCCGTAATGCCAGCTGCATTTTCTTTTCTGTATTTGACAGCCGCTCTGTAAGTTCTTTAGTAAACGAGCTTACATCTCTAGTGTCAGCCGCACGGACTTCTTCCGCTTTTTTTAGTTGCCTGAATAACAGATCATACATTCTTGAGCCCATCTTTTTCTTTTGTTTGTAAAATTATATATTGATAATTAATAAAATTGCAATTAAGGGCAACACACGTACAATTTCAGCGTGTTATTTTTTTCGATTAAATCCATATTTTCATGGCTCAGATCTAACACTTTGCCTTCACGAGCCTCTAAAATATTTGTTATTTCTGACACTTTCTATAACGAGAAGGTTTCTCAAATTAGAAAAAATATTATTAAAGTGTGGCGATATATGGTGTGCTAAAAAAAATCACTCAACCCTCATTAGAGCCTCTATCCGAGCTTGATCAGATTCTTCGGAAGAGGCTTCGGACACTTTTCGTTGATGCTTGCCTAGGTATTAATGGCAAATGAATTTTTATTTTAAAAAAATAGGTTAAGTCACGAGAAAGGTTCAGATGGAACTTGGAGACAAAAGAAAATGAACTACAAACTCACTTGTTGGAGGAACTATTGACGTGAAGCAAAGATCAGGCCGGACGGGACCTGCCCTAAACTGAACTGGATGACCATCTTTGGTGCTTGATGTATCGGAGGCGGGACTGTCAGAGCGAATACTGCTGGGCACATGATAACGTGATGAAGAGCAAGCTCCCGAGCCGTGTTTATTTCTCCACATGGAACTAGCCTTAACGGGGGAAATGCTTCCCCCACGTTCACAACCACTTTCTCCTCCGATGCTTGGCGAAGAGATTATTTCAATGTCGGACGACGTGGTCGTTTCAATTTCGTCGCCAGACGTATGCCCACTGTTCTGCTCAGACTCGGTAGTCTTGACAGGATCGGATCTCTCTGCATTTGAGGACGTTGAAGAAGCGGTAGAGTTGGGAGAATAGGCTCGCGTCGTGGAAATCATGGGCCTTCCAATGGCACCGACCGATTCCACCATGGCGTCTTCTATCATGTAGGAAAGCAAGGAGGAATTTGATGGCAAACCGGTATCCTTTTCATTAAATCCTTGCAGGTTGGAAATTTTCTCAATGGTATCCTGGTTGATCGGCACACTAATATCAAGCTCATCCAGGCTTTTCGCATCTTCGTCGGGCTTTAATTCGAGGGTACCGGTTTCCACGTTAACATTATGCTCATCCGTAAGTGTATCGTCTAAATCCGCTCTGTCGTCAAGCTCACTTCCGGCAGGTTGTTCCAGCTCTTGGACCTTACTCAGATTGTCATTTATCACAGAGTAGGGGGATGCAGTTGGTTCGGAATTGCCATCGCCGAGGTCCCAACTCGAACTCATTCCTACGGGCAGGGCAGAATCTCCAGAATCGGAGAATACTTCGGGTGTGAGGGTGGTGGAAGAATGTCTGGATGAAAGCGTCTCTTTTTCCGACAGGGCACTGATTGTCCCCACACTTTCGTCCAGCGTGCTGCTACTCTCGCCCGTCGTCGAGCTAGAACTGGCCGACATGAACGACAGTGACGAAGTTTTGAAGTCCTCTGCAAACGGGACACAACAATCGGACAGCCGTTCTTGCGTTTCCTTATTGTCGGTCTGGGAACGGTTTTCCTCGATGCCCGCTGTTGAATCCAAGGATTGGATTTCCCACTCGCTGGACCATTCATTTGGATTGCTCTGCTCAAATTTATCGTTCTGGATCACATTAGAAGTTTCTGAGCTAGTTGATAAAAAGCTAACACTACTTTTCGACACCTCTGATAATGGCTGCTCCGCTTCTTTAATATTATCTGTTTCCAAAATATTTTCATTTTGTGTCGGCAATACAGCCTGTTTATTTTCTACAGTTTCATACTCTCGTAAAGATCTTTTCGTAGAATCTTTTTCATCTTCAATTTTAACATCTGGATCTTCCTTTGCGTCTTGCTGCTTCACATTTGATAGCAGCAAATGTTTTTCTTCAAGAAAACTGACTTTATTGTCTGACTCGCTTGGAACGATAATGTCCTTTATGAAATCTGTTGACGATGATGAAGGAGTTAGCTTTGGCCGAGCCTCGAATACTTCAGGAACAGATTCAGACGAACGATGAAAACGTGAGCTTTTAGATTTTAGTCTGACAGTTCTTTCATTGTCTTCCACGGATTCACCCAAGGAGACTGTGCGGAAACGTTCTGGATACTGAACACTTTTCCCAGGTTGAGAAGCGATTGTTGCACTCGATGTTCCCTTAGGCCGGTGTTCGGGGGATGGCACCTGCGAATTTCCAGGATCGAAGAAAGATCCCGTAAAAGAACCCCAGATGCTACTTGCTTGTTTCTCAGCTTTCAAACCCGCTGTCGCTTCAGTCGGTTTGGGAGCTTGTGGAGTTGTTGTTTTTGGACTGGGTGGTTGGTTTTCATCCAAGCCGAAAGAGGCGAAGAATGAATCGGTTGCATCTACACAAGAAATTATCATCATATGAAGAATGAACTGACTCTAACCTGTATACTTTCTGGATCTGAACAGGGAAACGGAGTGAACATACCAGGGCTGGATGGCTGTGAGGATATCAGGTTTGCACTTTCCGAAGGCGTTGAAATATTGGTGTCCTGTATATCCAAAGCCTTGTCGATTGTCTTTTGCGCCTGATTTAAAGCTGATTTAGCAAGTGATGCAAATCCAGACGTATTGAACCAACTCATGGTAGCGGCAGGTATAGGACCTAAATGAAAACACTATTTGGCACGACTAGCTTTTGCACAAGGGCTGCCAGAATTCGAGGTGCCCTTGAACATCTAGTTAAGTGATGATGCCCTGGCCAATTTAGCTTCAGTTGCTTTCTACCGATAAATCCTGCTCTAAGAGTAGACGCTATACACAAATATAGGGCTGGACCTTAATGTACTTATAAATATACTTTGAAATTAATGAGTGATCTGATAACTAAAATTAGGGTTTATTGCATAGCAAAGGCAGCTAGCACAACACATGTAACTTGCTTCCTTTATGTCCAAATTTAATTAGAATTAAGGATTAGGAGCTACTATAAATCGTAATTGAGATCATTGGAAAAACTATAAAATTGCTGAGGGGTGCATTTTTTGACGCCTCCAATAAGAAACACCATTGCGATGCTCTAGATTAATAGATGTGATTGAAATATCTACATTTATTGTTTTATGCTATTATCTTTATTGGGTATAAATTATTTGGTGCAAATTTTAATATTTTAAAAATTTTTTTTACCTTGGGTGTGTAACGTAGACATGCATATACATTGGCTTGCTCACTGCTGCCATCTATTATCCATTACGCGTACATACAGGGTGATTCTTTAAAACATAGACCCAGCATCTGTTTCATTGTATTGTTGTCGGGCTGGTTTTAAATGAATCGACCCGTCTATTTTTCACCCTTTGAACACATTAAATGACACATATACAAATATATTATATTTTAATATAAAATATACAAATGTTAGACAAAAATACAAATTGTTACAGCTGTACTTTAGGAATTTAAGTCTAGGCCTATTAATTCATTTAAAATTCATCTTTTGGGAGCTTGCTTTCTTTGGTCTTCTTATTTAAATTGCGTTTCTCTTTGCTCGGTCGATCATTGCCGCTCTCTAACTCCAGGAGGCAATCTAAATAGCCAAACTTACTCTGATTAAAAATAGTTTTCAGAATGTTAAACATGAATCTAAAAGCTAGAAATGCATCTACCATCATCGCCTTTCTTGAGAGCTCGCTGACTGCAGAGAAAATGTTTAAGAGATATATCTTGATGGTGAAAGAACCAATCTTCAATATCTTCTTCATATTTTTCCAGTAATGTTTCACACTATTAATTCTTATTTATTATTAGTTGTATATAATGAGAATTGAATGTAAATTAAGGTATTTAGATTATTTTTCTCACTTGGGTTTTAAGTGTTGTGACTTCAACCGAGGGTTTGTCCCAGAGATCATAAGGAATTCCTAAATCCACTTTTACGCCTTTGTCACTGTAATAAAAAATGACATTATATAAATTACTTACAAATTTAAATAGAATTTTTGAAATTTTTTATTAAATTTACTTCAGTTATTTAAAAAAATAGGAATAAAAAATATTCCACAGTATTTTATAAATGCAGCAAACATGTTTTACTGCAATAGAACTACTGCTATATTTAAAAATTGTTTTACTTCAAATTTAATGCTGAATTACTGAATATTTAACTGAAGCATAAATAAAAACAGCCTGCAACAGTACTTCTGCACATGTATTGTGGGACTTTTTTACTCTGTTTTCTTCAACATTTGTATTAAAATGAAAAAATTTTGTGGTTATTAAATAGCTGAAAAAAACCAAAATTTCTGGGGGGAAAAACGATAATCGGGAAAATGTACTACTTACACTAAACCATGCAAAGTGCGAAATGTCTCACTCATTCCCTTTGCAAAGCGCGTGCTATCTTTGCGCTCTTTATGTATATTGTACTCCAAGATTCGGTCACATATTCCTTGCAAAGATTCGATAAGTCGCAATTCGCTGCAAATAAAGAAGTTCCAAGTATCATATTTTATTACTTTCGAAAATTGTGATATATATTATAATGTTCTTGGTACTTACGAATGTGTATACTTCGTTCTTTTTTTGCCAGCATCATTCATGGCATCATATCCCGTTTCTATAACTTCGAGAATTTTTCCAGTTTCATCTAGGCGATTTTCCAGCTCCACAGCCAAGTACTTACATACTGCAGAGATAATGTAGACTAATTAGAGATGCATATGTATTCTCCTCACAAAATTCTCATTTTAAAATATAATGCTGTCAAGCAATCAGTGGGCACCTGGATTACTCGTCACGTTATAACTGGGTATCTATTCTGGGCTTTTCCTAAGCTCTCACGCCCTTCATGAATATATCTATTAACATTGTAAATAAATCCCCCGATTTTCATCAGTCGTTAATAATTTCATTAGAGAACTGTAATAAGTAGGACGGGTGTAGTATTACATTATCACATAATCGTGATTTGCTGACCTTCCTTTTTCCATCATGATCATCATTTTGTGCCCACTACACATATTCATGAATCAACATTTATTATTATCCCCCCATCCCCCTTATCATGCATCACCTTTCTGGTGCACTAGCATGAATCCAGGAATTTTCTGAGAGGGTGAGGAATCAATGGAGCCTGGGGTTACACTTCCAAAAGACGTTCCCTACTTTCACTACAAGTGCAGAACTTTTTATAATTTTTTTATTAGTTAGGGGTGCCAGAATTCACAATTTTATCCCAATTTTTCAGTGAATTTTAATTGATCGCCTGAGGGAGGGGGGAGGATGTTAGGTGCTTACCCATTGCATCTTTGAATAATTGGCTGCTTACACCCCCAACAGTCGACTTCCCCACTCACCTTTCATCATGCTTCATTGGGGTAACATGCCTACAACCCCCCCCCCACCCTCGACTCAGGGTCAGATATTGACCTATGACCCATTACTTGAATGCTCCCTATTATAATGTCGGCATACCTTCACATTGTGTTGGGTAATAAACCCCATCGTCATCCTCAGCTTCCACATACCTTGAAAGGCTAACCAGGAATAATATTACGGTTATTAACATTAATTTAAACCTGGAAGCCATCATTAAAACCTTAAAAATGAGGATAAAAATGGTTAAAAATAAACCATTTAGTTTAAAGCAGACGAGACTCGGGCATGTGGCGCCACCAGCGGCCATCCATGATAGGAAATGACGCAGTTGATTTTTATATCTTCGTCTTCCTGGGTGGTGTTCTTCGTCCGAAAGGTAAGCTGCTTTCATTTTAATTTGTTGACAGAATTTGTTAAATAATACCCTAACGAGGAGCAAGATAGTTCACAATTAAACTTAAGGTACTAAGTTATGATATTTGACAAGAAGTGAGTCCTCATCGAATCTTTCGAATGCTTTAATCGAGGTGAAATCACACGTCCTAACTAAACGAATTTAAGCCTACGCCCTTTCGCCGGTAAAAAGTGTCCTCACCTAACCCACTTCTTGTACCTATTTTGCCAGTCTATTTGTTTGAATGATTCCTTGATAAGGTTATACATTCCTGCATGTTTTAGCTGCGCCAATATAGGGTCGGCTGGCTTTGAATCATGTTTGACGCAATTTGAATGAGTAATGCCACGTTTTTCCTCTTGACAGGATCTGCCTGTGGCCCCCGCAAAGGCCTAGGTTTCAACAGTGAAAATGACAGACATACATAATTTCGAGACCCCAATCACTTGCCATGCGTGGAATAAAGACAGTTCTGGTAAAAACTATTTTTTTTTTCATAAACAAATATGTCCCTTACACATGTGCCATGTACTATCTTGTTTATAATGTCTGCATGGCACTGGTATTAAATTAAATTGTAGCATTATCAGCTTATTAAGAAAAAAACTTATGGCTGGAATTTCAAGAAAGATTGAGGAAAATTGGACATTAAATTTATCCATATAAAAGACATTACATGCAAGGTTGTGTGTGAATTTTTAATAGTTATGTAAGATAAACATGGTATTTTTGAATGGCGTTTGTGATAGTAGATACAATTTAAAAATATGTATATTATGAGTGGTAAGGGAAAAGAATGAGTATTCAATTGCTTGGGTCCATCCAAATATGGTATAAAGAAAGTTGAATGGGGGAGGGGATTTTCATGGAATCTTAATGCAATTTAGAATGCCCTAGCTTAATAAGAATCATCTGAGAAGTAGATGGGAATGTCGTATGACTGTTGGAAAATTGGAGATTATTGACAGTTTCACCTTTGTTAAATAATGTTCAAGGATTAATCCTCTGTTGTAAAGTTGTTGGCAGTATAATTTATGAGTCCTTTATTACAAGATTGGTTAATCTGGCTGTAGTTAAAAAAATTCACTTATATACTGCCTCTTGTGTGTTAAGGAATAGTTTTGAGTTTTCATTTACGTGTATTTCACTTTCATATTTACACTCATCTGCCAGACATTTATATCTGACTCTTGGTGGCATGGTGAAACTGTCACACAGTTTTCATCTCGTTTGTGTGTTCAGCAGGACTGCTATTTACTCCTTGTGCACCTGTTCTAATAGCTGCCATGATAGTGAATATCATATCAGTTAGATATACAACAGTCTTGTTTATTTAATTATCATTCACTTTTTCCATACTTCACAGTGAAAATGACAAGTTTAGCTTTTTTTTATTGAAAGGCTTTACTTCAAAAAATGTATTAAAGAAATGCCATTAAAGGTGTGAGCCAGTTTTGCATTCTATATAATTGCTGAACACTGTTAAGAAAGGGGGAAATTTTGTTATGAAAAGCCTAGAAAACTTGAGAAAAGGCAGAGAGGAAAATTATAAAAATATCATAACAAATCTGTTAAAATATTTAATATATTTTTGTTTGTATTAGAAGTAATATTTGAAAGTTTTTATTTATGAAAATTATATGATATTTTTTTTAAAATTTACGTGTAATATTGTAAGCTTATAAATGACTCATTCTGTTGTTTAACAAAGTAATGACTGGAAAATAACTACATACATTTAGAATGTTTGTTTCATGTCAAACTGTTTGGCATGTTATGCTATGACCTCATTTGAAGTTAACTTTGAAAAACATGCATGAAAATGCCTAGGATGTAATTTTTGTTCTTATTACCTGGTACTTATAAATGCATAATTATTTTTGACATGCCATATGGAATTAAAATTTACGTGGTTTTAATTTAATTTACAGAACTTGCCCTATCTCCTAATAATAATGAAGTCCATATTTACAAACGAGAGAGTACTAAATTTAGAAAAACGGAAGTGTTAGCCCAACATGATCTTCGAGTAACTAGCATAGATTGGGCCCCCAAAAGTAACCGTATTGTAACTTGCGCCGCAGTAAGTTGGAATCCATATTCAAAGCAAATCAGTTGAAACTTTGTGCTACTTGTTGATTGGTAAATCAATAACAAATCTGTTTGAATAGGACCGAAATGCATACGTCTGGACGCTCGTTAATGGGACATGGAAACCCACGTTAGTTCTTTTAAGGACTAACCGTGCTGCCACTTGTGTAAAGTGGTCACCTCATGGTGAGTTTCTGAATGTACCGGTATATTTTAACTTTTGGTCTAAGGATTACTATTTTGACTGATAATGGGGAGCGTTTTTTGGTTGTCATGCCAAATTTGAATGTTGGAACCAGACTAAAGTAATTGTTATTCTGTAGTTTGTTGACAAAATATTGCCTTGAAAAATGTGATAACGCTAATAATACATATTGGTGCCGTTTGATAGGTGGTGGAAGAAATTTTGTGATAACGTATTTTTTCAGACTTTATAAAATGGGGAAAGTTTGAAAACTGCACAGAAAAATCAGTGAACTCGGGGACAATCCAAAATAGCCCTGAAAGCCAGCAAAATTTAACAAAGCCTATATACACGTAGTTGCTACGTTAAGTTTAAGTTTTAAATATCAATTAATTTTTCAAGATTTTAACACTGGTACTGTACTTAAAATGTTTACCGGTTGTGCTCTATAATGTTAGAGCTGCAAAATAAATGTTAGTTCTTATGTATAATGCATTAAAATATAAGGGAAATCTTTTTATTTTGGTCTGGGAAATTCAGAGAAAGCTTTTTTTTATCAAGGAAAGTCAGGGAAACCCACTTATAGAATTTTATAAAAATGGGGAAAGGTATTTGTCATTGAAGTTAAATAAAACAAATTTAGATGTCAAATGGTGTTAAATTGTTCTTGTGCCAAATCACTTATAATTTGGCATTTTCCTTCAGTTCGACACTCTTTTATTTCCTGTTTAGAAAATAAATTTGCTGTAGGAAGTGGTGCGAGGCTTATTGCTATATGTTATTTTGAAAAGGAAAACGATTGGTGGGTTAGCAAACATATAAAAAAGCCCGTGAGATCTTCTGTAACTAGGTAATGTGTTAACTTGTACATTTTTTGAATCCATCGTGACATTTTTCGTCATTAAAAATTTTTTTTGTATGTAGTGTGGACTGGCACCCAAATAACAACATCTTAGCATGCGGTTCAACAGATTTTAAAACCAGAGTTTTTAGTGCATATATTAAAGAGGTAGACGAAAAGACGGAACCAACGCCATGGGGATCAAAAACACAAATGGGACAGTTGTTAGTAGAATTTTCCAATTCAGATCAAGGAGGTAATGCTCGTTCTCTTTATTATAATCTAAAGTGAATGGCTGGTGCGGCGCATCTACATTTTTACTCATTTACGTTGTGTTTTTTTTTTAGGTGGATGGGTACATTGCGTAAGTTTCTCCGCTAGTGGCAATCGGTTAGCCTGGGTAGGACACGACAGTAGTATTTCTATAGTTGATTGTAATAGGGGAATGGTGTAAGTGTCACTCAAAGGATTCATCATTTGCTACCAACTGCTTTTACCAACATTAAAAATTTGTCTTGGTTTTTTTTATAGGGCATCGGTTTTAAAGCACCAATTTCTGCCGTTTCTCACATGCACTTGGTTGAATGAAAATACAATAATTGCTGCGGTGAGTTGAATTTTGTTTACCTGTATAATTTTATTTTCTGTTTAAGGGGGCTGTCCACACTTTTAAAAAATGCATGCTCCTATGGGAATCTCCATGTTAAGTAAATTAAAGTACCG
>JAQIXP010003137.1:0-13619 GCA_034700285.1 Proteroiulus fuscus
TAAAATAAGTTGTTACCTTCCGGACAGTAGGGGGACCATGATAGCCCTAAATATTCCGTGCCCCCCCCCCCCCTAAAATTTCGAAAGTGGACCGTTTTATTGTAGTTTATTCCATGCTGGCCCCTCCAAAGGTTTGTAAAGGTTCAGTTATTATAATTTACAAGTAATAAAAACAATAACCAATATAAGGTTAGGCCTAGCTACATGGCCATTCCTGACACCATGCATGTGATGTCACATGAAATGTTGCTGATTGGCTAGTGTACACGTAAAGTAGCCATAAAGTATCCTCTCTATGACGTCAGATATGGTGCAAAGTCTGTATATTAAGAGTTGGGTTACTTATAATTGACATTTGTGGGAGAGATAGGGCAGTATAAATTTTGTAGAAACTTGTAGCAAAAGACTAAATACTTAAAATTGAAATAAACTTTTCACTGGGAAAACTTTTAAGATCGACAATAGTTTTGGCATAGTTATCAAGTATTTCATCAGAAATGATATAATTAAGATTCTCCGAATGAAATCTTTGACTTGTGCTATGTATACTTACTTACACATTGACATTAGTGAATACATGTACTTGTCCAAACTTAGGTAATGAAGAAGCTTAAGTGCATCCTCATCATTTGTTTGATGAGCAAATTCTCAGACAGCTATCTCCAACAATTACACATGATTTCTGTACTTGGGTATATATAACAAGCCCAACATTTCACACATCAATATATAAATAAGCCTTTGGCATTCGGTGATTAAACCTTCACCCACCCATTAATTGTAATTGGGGCAGAATAATTAAGTTGTCATCACTGGGATTGCATTGCAATTGCTGTTTGTCTCTTTCCATTTAGCCCTTAATTCAACCGCTGCTTGTGTTGCCAAAATAACTATGCAGATTATGACCTCTAACCTTGGTGCCAAAGGGATTTAAAGGGAAAGTCCCACTTTGTAACAAGTGATATTTAAATTGTACACACTAACTATAGATATGAATGTCTGTGACAATAATAATTGTAGCAGTTTCCATATTGAAGAAATCACGACGTTTGCTAAATATACGTTAGGTGCCATTTTTCCACAGATTTCAGTAGACATTGAAAGTTGGTGGCGCCCTCTAGGACATGCATGTCTACGTGTTTCATGAGAGCTGATGCCTTTTATCAAGTAGATGGCGCTACATACTGTCAGTAAAATGGCGTCTATCTGGGCTTTGCATTTTTAACCAAATCCATGTATTCAGGACATATTATTTATTGATTTGTGGGCTCAAATCAAATTGCAATTCCATGCCTTTTCTAATTTTTTAAGATCTACTTCCCACAACCACCTTCTTTCAAAGTGGGACTTTCCCCTTAATACTATTTGGTAAATGGTCAAGTTTATTTTTTTTTTACTATTACTTGCACATGAATTTTCTACAGTACAAGTTTTAAAAAAATGTTTAGAGAACATTTTTATTGTATTAGCCTAATTTTAAGCTGAGGTTATGCCTTGGATACACTGCTGGTTTAGTGATACTGACCTTGGTTAGGTAAAATTCAGGGCGTCATTTGGGGGGAGGGCAGGGGAGCATTTCCCCCCCCCCCCCAACTTTCTGACATATACTAAATAAACTGGCAAAATAGGCACTTTTGGTGAATTTTAGCCCATTTCTGAGTGTTTTTGAGCAAAAAATGTCGCCTGCGGCGCATTTTGTGTCCATTTTATAGCTATTAAGCCAAAAAAACTTTCAAATTTTCGCCTTCTGCTAAAAATTTTGAGCATTTTTTTTTGGGTCTGCCCCCCCTAGCAAAAAGTTGAAATGACGTCCCTGGTAACATTGCCTAATTAATTTTGGTTACACTAACGAGTAAGTGTGATCAGCCTAAAATGAACTTGATTGTTGTGTGCTGCATTGCACTGGTACTTTTCCCATAATGCATTGCATTGCAATAACCAAATTTGATATTACTAACAAGGATTAACAGACCTAATTTTTTTGGACTTGGGGGGAGAAAGAGTTTTAAATTACTCCACTTGGGTCAATTGGTCAATTGGTCACATCTCTGGAAAAGTCAGTGAAATTAACACTAGCACACGCCTTTTCAACTGACCTGATGCAGTTATGGAAAGTCAAGGAAATCAGCAACTAAGAAAACCTTGAAATACATGAAAATGCATTCATTAATCATAACAATATCATATTCGTACTTTTATTACGCTTGGAATAAGATTGGGTGATGTTGAAATTTGTGAAAATTTATGTTTCCCCTTAAACAAATCTTTTTATTTTGATCCGTTTCTTTTTTCTCATTTCGTATGCTTTGAGTTTTAATTTTATCTCTGGCAGTTTGTGTTGGTTGAATGTGTGTAAGAAAATTATTCTGAAGTTGGAGGGGTTTTTTTTACAAGATTTATCTCCAAACGGGAAAATATTGCGGATTTCACACTCCAATTTAATCAAACAATGACACTTGAAATAATTTCCAATTTCCTTCAGTGTGAACCTTTACTTTTATCCCTTACCCTCACAATTTTCAAACTTGTGTATCTGCAAGGACTAATTTACTCTTTTCATTCTGATCCAGCATTTCAATATGAATGCATATCTCGGGGGTTTTTATAAGATAAAAATGCATGAGTTGTTTCTCTGTAGAAATGTGCATTTTACAAGGAAATGTACATGCACATTTTTATTTTGCTTTAGTTACGCACTATAGGAGATACTTGAAAAGCATAAACAAACAATTCATTTTTTGGAAATTACAATTGAAATTATTTTCTTATATCCTGTTACAAAACAAAATACAATTTTTTCTTTTAGTCTGCTATTTAAAATGGTGTGAATAACTCAGGCTAAGAGATGCCATTTTGAGACAAAAGACTATACTAACTAATCGATAATTTTTAAGGGCGATCACAAGTGTATTTATTGACACTTTTCTATTCTACAAAACGGTTTTTTTTGCTTCATTTTTACACTCCAGCGATTTTTTTTCAGCCTGATATCTTTTAGCAAAAATGAGAGCATCTCAAGGGATGCTGATCGATTTTCTCTTGCATAACCATTCGTGCTATTGGGCAGTCAAGTCTGAGCAATTTAAATTGGCAAGAAACTGGAGAAAATGTCCGACTCTGCATAATGCTTAGAAATGTCTAAAAAAAAGCATTTTCTGGGGGAGTGGGGGGGGGGGGGCCTGTCCTTTGTTTACTCAAATGTAAAACAGACCCTCTAAGCTGCTAAACTTTATTGAGAAAGGCCGATGACTCCCTTTGACATTTACTCCATTTTGACCAAATACTGTTTCAAAATCAAATTGCAAGTTTGAATAATATTAAAATATCCTATACTTTTTTTCCAAAAATAAATGATTTTATTAAATCGATAATCAATATTGGGTGAAATCAAGGTTAAGGATAGTTGTTACATCATGATGTATTCGTAGTCTATCTGCGATACTTAGGCTTGTGCTGATGTGTGCATTTTTGGTATTTATACGCTGTTCAGCAAAAGAATAAACTGGCGAATTCAACTAATAAATTTGGGAAGGGGGTAAAGTCTGGATACGTGAAGTTTGTGACATCATGATGTATTCTTATGCTATTTAGGGTTATGTTGATGCATGTATGATTTAACATGCATGTGTGCTGTTCAAAAAAAGAGTGAACTAGAGATTCATCATTAATGATAGTGGCTATATGCAGTGGCGGATACAGGATTTTACTAAAGGGGGGGGGGGGTGGAATTGCATATTACCTGGAAAAAGAGAGTAATTTTCTCTGGCTAAGAGGGGAGGGCAATCCGCCCTTGTCAATATGCAGTTTTGGGGTAAAATTAAGCAAGGATATTTATGGCATCATGATGCAGTCCTACACCTTTTTTATTATCTGTGATACTTATTTTGATGTACAGTCAGGTTTAAAAATGTTTATAAACTTTCAACAAAAGAGTGAACTTGCGAATTCTGCAGGGCAGTTTATGAATAGGCTATATAATATCAGGTAAAATCCATATTTATGGGAATTGTGGAGCATACCTACACATACTTAGGTCAATGATAATGTATATATCTATTTTTAAGTTCTATCAGGTATACCTCGCTCAACAAAAGAGTTAATCCAGCTAGCTGAGCAAATCAGGAAGAAGTTCCCAATTTTGATTAGTGACGGCTATTCATGGAGTAATCTAAAGTTACTTTTGGAGAGGATGTGGAGGGGGGGGGGGGTAAATGTACACATAAATTATGTTTTTATTTATTTATTAATTTATTTGAGGGGAAGGGAGGGTGCATTACTGTGTGATATATCCATACGTAAAAGCTTTAAATTTAAAATGTTGAATTTGAAGGATGGGGGCTATTGGTGACGTTATCATATTATCATTTAAATTGACAAAATATTACAATTGCTGGAAATTCTGCTTTTGCAAAATTTGTAGGTAGCCTATATTACCTATAGTACATAAAATACTGCGTTGTTATACAATAAATAAATAAAAAATGGCGTGAGATAACAAATATATCAAGATTTTTTTATCCACAATTTACAAAAAAATCAAAAATTGTCAGACGGCTTCTTGTTTATTGAATCCTTGAATCCTTAACTTGACATTTTTTTGGAGTTAAATGTGGTTATTAATATAACTTTTGTAAGTTGGAGCCGATTTTTATCAAGATTTTTACCAGGATATATAAATATCAAAACTCGCAAATATTTATAACTGAGTCTAAACATTTTCTGTATATACCCACATGTTCAAATTATAATATGTCACTACCCTTGACCCAAACATATATTTGAGCACATACATTCTCTATTAATTAATATGATTATTGCGCATGGTGTTTGATTTGAAACTTTTAATTTGAAACTTTCCAAGCAAGTTTTTTTTGTTTTCCTCCATTATTTTTTTAAGTAATCTGCAATTGTGGTAAGGTGAATTCATAATTATGATAAATAATTATGCCATCCTAATTTTTATGAGAAAAACGTCCAAATTTATGGTTTTATCCTTGAAAATTGTCACATTGTAAGCAATTTGTATGCTGCTACCTCCTTGCGCCAATAATTAATTAAGTTAACTATTATTACGATCCTATATACTAACTAAATGGAAATTTGAAAATAGACAAATGTAACAAAAAGTGGGTTTTTGAAACGAGTTTTTTTTACTAGTAGTCATAAAATTTCATCAGGTAGATCCGGTTAGCAAAATACTATAGGATGTTCAGCATGTTTCTTTTTTAAATGACAAATTTATATTTATTTTTATAAAAATTTATTAAAATACAGAAAAGAAATTATGAGACCAATTATATCTCCTGGTTCATCACAGTGCGGCACCTTTGCAGTTTCAAGTCGATTTCATAAATTTATTTAGTCTTTCATGTGGCACAAGTTAAGAGAAAACAAAATGACACAAATGTAAACAGGCAATGAGATTTCGCATTAATCATAATAAAATAGTTACTTTTATTCATTTTGGAGGGGAAAAAAAATACAAGAAAAAAATAAGACTAAGCCGATAACACACTCCATTTTGAAGACGTGCAAGTTTGTAGTAAACAACGATTAGTCATTAATAATGAGCAATTTATTGGAGCCATAAAAAGTGCATTTGCTAAGAAATCATTGGAATCAAATTATTGAACAAGTTTGACAGAATTGTGACCAGCAAGAAAAAGACAATAAGGACATCATTTATTAATAGAAAGTAAAAGTGTATATGCTCATGGAGGCAGAAAACAAAGTTGCAGATCAATAAATGGACCTTTTAATTACTAATGATAAAAGTAGAAATCATAAAACAAGGCCATATATTTAGCTTCAAAAAAATGTTGGTCACAATAATTGATTTTTAGTTATTTGATGAAGAAATTGTGTTGGAGGTCCAGATGCTGACGCCATCTGTGATGGCAGTTATATAGTTATATAGAAAAAAATTCCATTGGCATATATTATAAAAGTAAAGTTTGGGCAAGTTTGCTTTGTATTTTAGGTCAACTTTTTCATCTAGGAAATTTCTCTGCCAGCTACTAAATGTAAATGATCAGTTTGTGGGGTTTAATGGTAGATTAAAAATTTGGTATATTGTGACATACTTTTAGAATGATCCCCCAAATGGTAGTAAACCTGTAAAACTATGGACAATGTAAGAATGTACTTCACAGAATGGAATAGATATACATTTACAAATTAGTACTGTCAGATTTTTATCTCCTAAAATTAAGTTAGCTAAAACTCCTTAAACTCTTAGTTTTGTACTAGGGTTTTTTAATTTTTTAAATACTTTTTTATCAACGTGCCATCTGTTGGTTACTTTGCAAGCTCAATTTTACTTTCTAAATAGGGGTTTTTTTTGGCAAGGTATAACGCCATCTGTTGCTCGCTTTGCAAGCTCTAGTTTATTTTTTAAATAGGTCCTTTTGGTTAGGTACAGCAGCACAATTTGTTGCTCACTTTGCAAGCTCTATGTTGCTTTCTAAATATACATTTTTATCAAGACACACCTAGTTTACTATCTAAGCTAACATTCTTTACCAATAGATGGCGCAGGAGATTTGGGCATGAGCAGAAAGATCACACAAAGCTTTTACACATGAAAAGTTAATTGATCGAAGCAGCTGAAATGTTTCTTAATCATAAATGTTTTCCCATTTTTAAGTAAATTATTGCAAATAGTTTGGCTTAATGTTTTTTCTGAATCATGATACATTGATTAGACTTCAAAACTAAATTAACCAAATTGTTAGTGACTAGAAAAATTAGCTTCCTGTGATAAATCTCCATTTGTCATGAAATCTATGGTGATATTATTGTAATTATTTCATTGTTCTGGGTCACAGAGATAAATGTTTTCTTCTGCTACAGAAGAATTAAATTATTAAAATGAAATAATTATTATTGATGTAGTGGACAAATGACAACCATTTATGTAGGGCAAATAAATACTCCGGTTAGGTTTACAGTGGCAGTTACAATCTGACACAATCAGTATAGTTAGGATTAATGAAATATAAGCTTGTGCCTCTACAAAACTGCAGATTAATTGATGACCTAAAATGGAGACATAATAAAATTAATTAAAGCTGAGGCAGAAATACTTTAATGTTTATGCATTTATTTGAGGCTATTGTCAAAAGCAACTTTGAGGCCATTAGTAACTTATTTTTTTGTATAGTTGTTTTTTCTGTCGTGAATCTAATTATCTCTTAATTGTTGGTATAATTTATGTTTGTAATATCTGCGAAGAATCAAATTAACGAAGCGAAACAAAAAGGAAGAATAATGGCAATCTGTAATTTGACAAGTAAACCAAAATGGACTTGGTCATGCAACTCAGGCCAACAGAATTCTGGTCTTTTTTTCTTGCATTTATTTTTGGCCCCGGAATAGCCAATGTCCACACTCATTAATGTTTATTAATGATCCAGTGTCGGTAGAAATGTGGTTTATTTTTAGCAACAAAAATGAGGCGAATTTGGAAAATGCTTTTTTATTAAAACAAAAAAGCATAATTGTTCAATTTTCTGCAGGCAGGCAGGCATGCATGGCAAATTTTGAAGAACTTTCTACTCTTAAAATTAATTATATATTTAATTTTTACTTAAAATTTGTGCAACAGTTATGACACAATTTGTATACACACCCTTGTGTGATTAATTTAAAAATGCAAAACATAGCATGTAAATACTATTCAATTCAATTCCAATCAGTACCAATGGTAGCAACCAGCAATACCTGAACTTGTTTAATTTATCTCACATATAGCAGGCTACATAAAAACTATATGCCTAATGTTTTTAACAAATTTTATTTGAATTTTTTAACAATAAATTGTATGTATTTTTTATTGTGATGCAATGTGTTTTTCATGTAGATTTAATGTTAGTCATATATGGTAGGCCTACTCATAATTTTGCTCACTTCTTATAGATTATAAACTTAAAAAAATATTTAAAACCTACATTTAAGTAACATGTAAAAAGCATTAAGTTACATGTAAAAAGCATTAAGTTACATGTAAAATAACATTAAGTAACATGTAAAAAAACATTAAGTAACATGTAAAAAAAACATTAAGTAACATGTAAAAAAACATTAAGTAACATGTAAAAAAACTTTAAGTAACATGTAAAGAACTTTAAGTAACATGTAAAAGACATTAAGTAAACATGCTGTTCAATTTATAGTTTACCCACTCATTGTACTTTCCATGTACCAGCATATACCATGATAATTACATACAAAAAAGTACATGAAGTAGCTTGTAAAAAAATATTACATAACATTTAAAAAAACTAAGTAACATGCATGTAAAGAACTTTAAGTAACATGTAAAAGACAATAGGTAAACATGCTGTTCAATTTAGTTTACCCACTCATTGTACTTTCCACGTACCAGCATATACCATGATAATCACATACAAAAAAGTACATAATGTTACATTTGAAAACCATGATGCAGTGATGCATTTTTTATGTAAAACTCATGTACTGTATACGTACGCATGTACCCATAATGATTACACTCGATATGTTAATTGGAACTAGCCTACTTATTCATAGTATGCGTTTTAACATGTGTACAACATGTACTTTTGATGTATTTTTTTTTCTAAAAGAATAGCCATGCATTCAATAAGTAGACAATTACATGGGCATTGTTTTCAGTTTCACTCGTATAAGAAATTAATGGTCTGCTATATATTTAAAGTGTCAAATTTTCATTTAAAAATGTGTTCAGAATCTCAATTATAATCCAGAATTCATTAATATTTTATACGTGTCTGCCTACCTCAATGCATTGCATGACATGTATTCAATATTGGGTTATGTATATGCGTGGAAAACTGATTGCTTTTTATGTATAAAAACAATTCCCAAAATGAATTGGAGCAAAAATGGATCAATATTATCAAAGCAATGTTGCACGCCTTTTACCATGGTGTTTTTAATTGATTAACAAATGGCCATTATAGACATTAGATGAAATTAAGTGCAAAGATTTCCTATAATCCTTCATTGTGTAACAGGAGTGTATAATATAATAATGATTTCTTTGTCCTGTTTTCGTGTTTATTACTTCTGGAACAATCAAGGGGCTTAGTTTGGCATTGCGTGAGGAACTTATAGTTCCCAGGATAATTAGAAATTAAGTCCTAAAAATGGACACATCGTCCCTGTTTCATTTTAACCAAAAATCAACATCAAGGCGTTGAATTGAAAACATTATATTCATCACTATGGTAACTTTTAAAAAACTGGATTAATTAATTATAGATTATTTTACTTAGTAGGAGAATATTTTAAAATTTTGGGTAAACATCATTTATTTATGCCAGAATTTGATAGTCGATTTAATCAAGCATTTAGGTAGTTCTTTGATTAGGGTGAAAAGAGTGAGAAACGATCATTTGTTTGTATTTAGGTTTGTTTTTCGTCTAGGAGTTCCTAAAATGTTTAGCATTGAAAGATGTTCCTCTCATTCAGTTAGGATCACCTAAATGTTGATTGACAATGTGAAATAAACATTATTGGATTCATCTTTTTTTGGCTGATCTTTGATTTGATGTACTCCAGTAAGGAGTAGTTGTATAGTTATAATGAATGGAATTTCCTAAAACATAGTTAATAAGTTCATGTCAAGTCACTTTTACTAATCAAGTTTTTCAGCTGAACTTTGTTTGTTTTGTGTAAAGGATAAAGTTTGGTCAAGTTCAATCTGAATCTCATGCTAAAGTTAATCATAGCAAGTGATTTTACCTCTTATAGGATATAAATTGTACAGGAACTACTTAATCCTATAGTGAAATGCAAATCGTAGGTCGACCTTAAGAGATTTTAAAGTCTAAAATAGCAGATCAAAACAGATTTTTCTTAGTTTTAGGAACTCCTATAACGTTGTGAATAAAATAAAGTTTGTCACTGTCTTTTAATGCCTTTTAGTCTGACCTTTGAGTGTGAACAAATTTGGTCAAGTAATACTAAGTCCCATTCAAAACAGCTGGTCAACAGGTGGTTTGAACGGGGTTTAAGCCTCGACTTAATTATATTTGTTTAGGCTGACCTTTGAGTTGGCTTTTACGTGCACATGATTTTGTGTGTGAAAAATGAATATACTTGTTTCTGTAGAAAATGTTTTTCAGAATTAAGGGGACCGATTTAATTCTGCAGAGAAATTTAACTTTTAAGTTCTGCAAAAATGTAAGCTGTTTATAAATTTCTGCAGAAACATGATTTGCTTCTGAAGAAGTCGTTGTTGAGCTTACTGGTAGTTTTCTGCAGAAAATTAAGGCAAGTTTTTCTGCAAAAATTTGCTACAATAATTTTTGAGAAAATTATACAGCTACGTTTTCAAGTGGGCTTAGCAAAATTAGATAAAATCAGGCAAATGTAAATATTTTAAGAAAATTAGTTGAATACGGTCGTAATTAGTGACTTAATTTATGAATTGCTGTAAGAAGAGTGTTTGCTCAATTCAATACCCTACAATCAACATATCTTGTCATTTGGTAGAGGGATGATCCCACTAGCAGGGAAGAGTCCTAAGTCAGTGCAGTGGAGAAATTAATATGTCATGCTCAATTTTATTAGAAAAAATATAGTTTGAATATATATTCCAGGCAAAAAATAAAAATAATAAAGGAAAAATTCAGGCAAGAAGATTAGTTCTTAATTTAAACATTGTTAATAAATGGAAATATATCTTGACAGATTAAAAGATTTAATTTGAGAAAAAAAAGTTGATTAAAAAATTAATTAGCAAAAAATTATCAGGAAATGAAAGTGGAAAAAAAATCTCCAAAAATTAATTGATTTCTGACCAATAGTTGATTCTAGTTGCTGAATGTTTTTATTACTATCCTTCAAAGTAATCATTCAACATGTAGAAATAACATTGTGACAAGAGAGACAGACAAACATGGAAAAGGGATTTACTGAATGCTCTTATTAAAAGTTGTAGACAAAATATTGAGGGGTATTATTATGGGGGTGGGGATTGATTTATAGAAAAATACCAAATGAAATCTATAGGCCCAAAATAAGGTTTGGAAGGTAGAAATCTGTTGCCAGTTAATTTTGTTTGTGTATACAGAAGTGACCAGTTCTTACTAACAAGTGGTGGATATATTGGTGGGGGGGGGGGGGAAATACAGAAAAATAATAATAATAGAGAGAAAAAAATGGTGTCATCATAACAGCCTGTCCAGAATTTTCATTTTGTCAGCTTCAGTGTGTGATTATCTCCTACTTGCAACTTGGATCTTTATTAAGTAAGGGACTTATAAATCCGTAGAATACAATAGGATCTCTATGAAAAAAATTGGCAACTTTTCTACAACGATAGGCCTACACACAGGTCAGATATAAAAGACACTTGACATTTTTTTTCTTAACGTCCAGAAGTCAAGAAATCTTCACCATTTGTAAGATTTTGATTGAGAGCAACAATATCAATGTTGGCACATGTTAGTAACGACGTCCACATTGAAAAAATGGTATAAAAAATCAATGGAAATGGCCGTCACATACACACACCTTGTTTTCCCTTCCTAATATATGCTCAGTTCGATGAACCAACAAATTAAGTATGCCATACTACTCGCTAGGTGGCGTTGATGTATCCATGGTGCGCACCGAGAGGGAGATTCAGGTGGGAATTTACATGCATTGAAATTTGATGGAGGGAAATGTTGCCCAAAATAATTGATATGTGCAAAAATTAGGCCAATTTAGCATCTGGGAAATGTTTAGGCAACAAGTATGTAGTCAGGGATAAATAAGACAAAAGTCAGAAAACGGGAAAATAGTCAAGCAGATATGTTTTATAGGGAAAGTCCCACTTTGTAACAAGTAATTTTTAAATTGTACACACTTATACTAGTTATGAATGGCTGTGGCAATAATCTATAATTAATTGCAGCTCGGCTTCCATATTAAAATGAAATACGACAAGAAATTCAGGACATTTTAAGCTCAAATAAAATAGCAATTTCCATGTCTATACTAATTTTTCATGTTCTTTTTCATAAAATCTACTTAATTGTTTCAAAGTGGGACTGTCCCTTTATGGCAGATTCATCATATTTCAAATTTTGAAATAAAATAAATAGTCTGCAAGTTAAGTAAGGCAAAAATTAAAAATTCATTGGATGTTTCTGGTTAGTTTGCGAGGATTGGTTGTTAATTTTCTGTAAGTAGCTAGGGATATATACCTACAGATGGCGGCCCGTTTTTGTCTTCGAAAGAATGAGGTCGACTGTAATTGTTTTTTATATGTTATGCGAGTTTGTTGAAGATATGCAATGCAAATTGAATCATAAATGTAACACTTATATAAATCTAAAGTTTTTTTGGGAAAATTAACTTTTTCCTGTTGCACATTTGTATAGTTTATTCCAGGGTTAGACAAGCCTAGGTCAAGTGAAACCCAATGCCCAAGATCTATATTTTATGGTGTCCACCAGGTCATTAAAGTCATAAGATAAAAACCCTAAAAAGTCATACTTTTGATCAGAAGTCATAATTTTCTTCGAATTTTTGCAAAAGAACACATGTAGGTAAAATCGAAATTTATTGTATAGGTTTTTAGTACAATTGAAGTCATGATTTGTAATCATATTTATTAAATAAAAATGACCAAAAAAGTCATTATTTTTGGGCTTGAGTAGATAGTAGACAGCATGCCCTTGAAACCATGGAGTTAACCCGAGGTTAAATTTAACTTACGTTAGTGCAACCGACCATTCAGAAAATATGTAAGAATAGCTAAAAATAACTGAAAAATATAAATAATGTAAAAAAAAAATTTGTGTATACATGTATAGTGCAATATTTCTGGAAATGCAAAGCTGATCATTGAGTATGTAATAACATGGTCCAACTTTTGATATAATGTCAAGTTAAAGAAGCTGCATCCGCCTGTCACATATTATATTTGTCATTTTAGACATTAAGTTCATTCAGGTGAACTATGTCACAGGCTTAAACATACATTAGCATTGGTCTAGTCTAGCTTAGCTGCGCTGACCAATGCATCATTTATGAGCCAAATGTCCGAAATCATTGATACTCATGCAAATAATATAATTTTCCACCTACCTATATTCAGTTTCAAAAAAACGAAAAAGGTTTTTTATGTATATTGCAATGTGTATTATAATGTCCCTAAAAGATTACCTTTTAAGTTCATGCACCAACCCACCCTTAATAGAAAAAAAACACGATATTCTTGGACTCGGATGGATTGGTCAGCCCCATTAGCAAATGAAACAAATAAAAATGCTCTCGAAACACTATAGCACACCTTGAAAAAAAGACATTGTTGCAAAATTTATAAGTGAAAAGACACGGAGCTTGTCTGGTCATTTTGATGGGCAAATCTCGAGGGAGAAAAGAGAGCTGGACGGCACTGGACTGTCCAGGGCTCACATAGCAAACCATGCAAGGCACACTCATATGCAATTTACGTCATTTTACGAGTGGACGAAACAAACGAAGTTCGATCGGACAGAAAATGGATGAGGGAATATATGGGAGGAGATAAGAAATTAAGTGAATATGAAAAATAAAACCTGGGTAAAAAAAATACAACCCTCCCCCCCACACAATCCACCCCCCCCCCCACTGATCGA
>JAQIXP010003138.1:0-13617 GCA_034700285.1 Proteroiulus fuscus
AAAAAATGATTATAATATTAATTAATTTTGTGGAAACAAAACCTCTAATAATAAGTATTACTATTTTGGGGTAAGAGTTCCGTAATATAATATTACTTTATTTTTTGGATAAAAAACTAAACAAATTTTACTATATTTTTAGAAAATATTCTTATAAATCAATGCAAGCATACAATATATGCAAACAATTTAGTGTATATAATTCCATGGATTTTTCTTTTGAATTCACATTATTCAAATTAGTTTTATTTCATAAAATATATTTGATCTATTTTTATTGTTATTAGAAGTATGGTTTGCAAATTACTTTTAAAATTAATTTTTTTTGCTAATACAATAGTTAAAAAAATAAAAACATCTCAAGCCGAGATTCAAACCAGAAATTTTCCAAAATTATATATATATATACACCATGAATAAAATTAAGCAATAAACTAATAATAAAACATTGATACTTACCATTTATGCTTATTACCAGAAAGGAAAATAATGAGAATGACAAACAAATGGATGCTCGCATCCTGTGCTGTTTCTTGCTTTCCACTCCAATTCAATGCTATATAGTAAATTATTTATAATTATCAAGAATTGCTAAACTTTCTTTAAAAAAAAAGCAATTGTATGACATTGTTTTAACTTTTAAATACCTTCCTTTGTGTTTAAACAGGTCTTGAAGCTGTGATAAAATTGTATAGGGTAATCTGCTCGATGCACTTTATATAATACGGATTTTTTTCCAAATTGAATATTTGTACGTTTAATAATTCCACAGAAATAGAAATTGATTTTTCGTCTCTTTTTTTTCGTTTGCAGAAAAGTCACTGTTAAATCGTGAAGTTTAAAAAGGTCTTCCTCATATCGTGGATTCAAAAGAGTAAAAAGCTGACTTCGGGTTTCCAGAGATGATCGATCCGAGATGATGGAAGCAGCGGTTGCCTAGCAGCCATTAACCGCTAGCGACCTTTTGTTTATGGAAATGGTGCGGTACATCGTTGGAATTGTTGGCATTTCAGGTATACACGACCAGGGTGCGGGCCCAACTTCAGCTCTCATTTTTATAATACATATTTGATTGACTTTCCACATGAAGTACTGTCAATTTGCAGGCTAGAGTTTACAGGTATTGGAACTGTGATGGTGGCGCCGTGGCCAGTGTGGCAATTTTGCTGGCAAAGATAAATTATTGTCATTATGTCATATTTATTTCAATTTCAGAGAATCTATTAGACATGCATGGAAACTAAGCTGTTTCCATGCATGTCCTTAATAGATTCTCTGAAATTGAAATGAATGTGACAGTTTTGCTGCAAAAGTATGTCCGAAAAGTCAATGTCACCGAGCGACAGGGAGCCCAGTGTAAAAAGTACAGTAGCAATATTGCAGTGAACTGCAATCTGCAATAGACATATAAATTGCAATAAAAGTACAGTCAGATTGTTGGATTGTTAACAGTTTTATGAAACACAACTGCAGTAAAATTACATTCCAATTAAGAAATTTTTTAATTAAGAAACTTTTTTTATGGAATGCAGTTTTACTGCAGTATGTTTCATAAAACTGTTAGAATCCAACAGTCCTACTGCCCTATTATTGCAGTTTTACTGCAGGCAAGATTGCCATCTGGAGTGCTGTAATTTTTTTACTGGGTGTATTTTTTTGAACCCGATTTATAAAGTTATACTGTTTTTTGGCCTACTAGTTGATATATTTTCTGAATGTTGGCAATTTTTTAAATATTAATTTCTAAAATGGACGGAAATTTAGTAATTCCTTGACTTTTTGGAAGAAAATAGGCCTACATATAACATTTCAGTCAGTGCGTTTCAGCTATTTTTATTCCTCAGGCAGTCTAAATCTGTCTGGATCAGGATGCATGGTATTACTATGCAGAAGTATCACAGGTGACAGGTCTGAGACTAAATTAAGTATTGAAGCCGTGGGGGGTATGGGCAATGTGGGTGAATCCCAAGTTTTCGGTGAATATCCCAGGGGAATTTTCACTAGGAATAGATTAATAAGCATATCTTGACCACTAGAAAAAATTCCACATTTCTGCAAAAAATTCCACAGTACAGTATGGTACTGCTGGTTTTTTGTAAATTTCCTGCAGGATTTTCTGACGATGAAACCTTATAGAACATCCGATATGCATCATGAAAAACGACCAAAAGACTGAAATACCGTACTGCAGCGTTAACAGTATATTAGGAAATGTGGAAAAATTAAATTGCACTGGTAAAAATGGCAGTGCTTTGGTGAAATAGAATTTTCAAAATTAAAATTACTAGACAATTGGAAATATGTTTTTCTATTTGCCCGGACAAACGAGTACATGATCTTTTTAAGGAGTTTTATGATACATATTCAACATGCACATCGTAAGGGGTGGTCATAGCATTCTTGAATGTAGGGGGCGGTTAATGTTATTTTGTGATTTTGGCGCCCCTTGCATCTAAAAATGGTCAAAAGCAAGGCATTTGACTGTTACAGGGGGCAATAGTCCATCTGGATTCTGGACCATCTCCACCCCCTTTGCTATGTGACCACCATTGCAAATTAACATTGATTATTGTGTAATTTATGGTTTGCATTTTTAAAAAACGTTTCCCTAAAATCTTCTGTTAAATTGTTTTTATAGCAATTAAATAAGCAAAAATTAATTATTTTAAGTATAACAAGCACTTGTTTTGTTTTTCTTCTTGCGTTTCCATCACAGACCACAGGTGGAAGCACTAGGATGTTGCTATGCATGTGCTTTTGCAAAACCGTTCAGCGCCATGTTTTGCTTCTTTAAACAGAGCGGAAAACTTTGACATTTTTGTGCTGCAAAGAAATTAACGAAATGCATTTCAATAGGTATGTTAATTGTTATGAAATTAATTATTTTTTAAGATGAGAATTAAATTTGTCCATTTGCTAGTTGTATTGGGCAGTACTGCAGTAGCTTAGCTGGAGTAAATGTTGCTAGTGGCCAAGTGGCCTACATGTAATATTTTGAACCAGTTTTAAGTTGAAAAGTTATAAGCCTATACCTTGGCTTCTAGTTCTGTGAGAAGATTTAATAAGGGGCAAAAATGTCACTATTCGTATGAATCTCAACATTTCATTGCTCATCATAAACTATCTTAAAGAAATGATTGTATTAGTGTATTGTGTAGCCTAGAGTTTAGACCATATAGGCCTAGAAATTGCCCATGGGGAATGGATATTTTCATTTCATTTTATAAGTCTTAGTTTTTTTTCTCAAATAAGATCTACATTACAACTTTAAATATAAAGGTTCAGGGAGAATGCAGACATGAATAAATTTAATTATTTAAATTGATAATGTGTGATTTTAATTTCTTGGTTGTTTGATTTGGAACGACTGCAATGTGCAAGGGACCTTGCACCTGTAGGTTGAACTTTGATCTATCCATTCAGATTTGATAATTTGATAAATATGTTAATTATAGGAATCACTCAACGTTTTTTCCTATATAAACCTGATGAAATTCTTATTTTAACTTTTGTTTAGTTGGACTTGTTTGAAAGAGTGGTGCTTCATGAATAGTGTCCGGTTGTTCGTGAAAGTTGTTTTGATGAAGATTAATAAGTGCATAAATTGGAAATTCTGTTGCTGAATGAATAAACAGTGGATTAATACTACATTGATTATGAAATTGGTGGCTGCTATAAAAAGGTAAGAAACAAATTTTCTAAATACCTACCGGTACCATTTATTATATATGTTAGTAATTGCCATTTTTCCAAAAGTTGAATTCCATTCAGCAATCTTTTGAATATATACATTATGATTAAATAAGCAAGTAGTTTACATTAATGCTAACATTTTGATATGTTATTGTTGGCATGGCCAAACTTTTTATAGTGCTTAGTATTTACTATGGTGGCAAATTTATAAAGCACTTGTGTCCAAAATAAATTTGGCTTCAACATACCGTATGTATGTTACAATTACAGTAGTATTACAATTATACTCCATACTTTATCATACTCCAGTCAAAACAAATTCTGAATACCGATAATAGGTATTTTGTCGTTATGACCATTAACAATTTGGTTATATATGGTTAAATTTGGTGAGCAGATCACTGTTCAACGTAACAAATAGGGTTCAATAATCACACCAAATTCAGGGGCGGATACAGGATTTTGCTAAAGGGGGGGGGGGGGAAGGGGACAAACGCATATTACGGAAGGAGGCGGCATTTTTTATGCCTATACTGGACAGCAAAATTTGCTGGCTAAGGGGGGGGGGCTTTTGCCCCCATTGCCCCCCCCCCCCCCCCCTATATCCGCCCTTGACCAAAATGCAATCTATGCGTAATGGTTTAAACCGGTATTGACAAATTTTATTGTTAAAATTATGTCAGTTGATAAGTATTTGAAGAATCCACCATTTTAGTTGAGACAGATAGTAAATTGGGTGTAGCTCGATGTGCTCTGACCTTGCCCAGTAAGGTTTGCAAAATGCTTATCAGGGATGGATAGGCCTACAGAATTTATGCTATGGGGGTATTCCAATATGGCTCCCACCTTGAAATATCAAAATGGCATGGTCTTCAAGCTCTGAGACTACACTTGTGCTCGAGTTAGGCTGAAATACGGTATTGATATGTCTTCGAAAAGCTTTCAAAAATTGTTAAACAAATAAATGATGCCAACACAATTTTATTTATTTCAATTTATTTGATGATTAAAACTGAAAGAATTGTAAAATATTCTTTGTACTATGTAAAGAAATTCAGACGCCCGCTCATAATCTTATCAGTGTTAGGAAAGTTTTCAAAAATAACAAAAAAAAACATAAATTACATGTTAGTTAGTTAATAACGAAAGAAAAAAAAGTAAAACGATAATAAAGTCCCGATTTCCCATGATGCATACAATCGACAGGGATAATCAAACTCAAAACAAGTTATAAAAGGGGTATGACAATTTTTGACTTTGAGATTCTTTGATTATTGATAGGCCTACCTGTAATTACCCATGCTTTAAATTTGAGATTTGTTCGGTTTTTTAAAATGCAGTCTTTCAACATAAAAGAACTGGAGTGTTCATTTATGGTATACAGTTTAGGTGCATTTGGGTACTACTGTGCTTGGTTTCGGCACATGCCGATTGTGTTGTCACACCCCTCAAATCAAAAACACCACCGAGATGCCCTTTCTATGTACAATATTAAAACATCCATACAGATGGGATACTACCTAAAACAATTAAAACTAATGTTTGACTTGAGAAAGTATAATTTAATCCATTTTCTAGCCATTTTGTTTCATGAATTGTGCAATGACATTGCTTGCTTTTTAAGTGTGAATACAACTTAGAAAATACTACAAATATAAAAATGCAGTGAATAACTAACTAGCTTAATAGGAAAATGGTCCCCTTTGCATTAACTTATTTCCTGGAAGTCATTTTACAAAACATCTTTTCAAAAAAACAAAATGGCTTTACAATGAAGAGGCCCCATTTTTTATACATTATATTCCTTTGTGGCCCTTTCGTTTAAGAAATAAAATAATGCCAGTGCCAAGTTTCTGTGGTATTCTAAACTTTAAAATTGAAAAGAACCTATCTAGAACTTTATCAAGAATTTGTCGAGGGGTACAACAGACATGGTGCTTCAGCTTGTCCAAAAATTTCTTTGTCATTATTTCTCAAAATTCCCTAAAATTCCACAAATTTCCTTTCAAATTTATCTCCACAAATGAGAAATAAAATGCCGAAGAGGGTGCTGTTGCCTGAAATTCAAGCAAAATCCCAAAAATCCCTTTAAAAGTGAGAAATTAAATGTCATAGCTCTATGACATGACATTTTTGCAAAATTCACTAAATTCCTTTCAAACTCCACTGCAAAGACCAAAATTCGTATGTCAAACTCGCACCCCTCAGAATTTTTGGACCCCGAATCTGTTATCTGACAGCATCGATCTTCCCATGTGGATTACAAAAGTAGGCTCATTTATGCTGCCAGATAAATGACTATAAAGCCTCGTTTACAAAGGAATCAGAAATGCGATGTAATCTACAGTAGGACCCTACTTTCAAAAGCCAGTTTTGTTCAAAAGTCCCTTACAGCAAAATAGTATAAGTGTTTAACAATGGTAAATCCCTTAAATCCAAAATGTATTTTATTGAAATTAATTATTGGCCATGTTTGCCATGGAATTCCTGCAGGTATTTTAAAACCACTAAAGTTACATTAGTCGGGACACATTTATAACAGTCGTCATTTTGCACCTTCACCTTTGAAGTAAACCAGGCTTTACTTTTCAATTTGTTTCTGTTGAGTATTTACTAGCCCATATTTTGTTAAAAAACAGTAGATTCTGTAGATTACCATAGTAAAGATTGTGTATAGCAAAAATGGACAAAAACTGGGCAATGCGCAGCCTAATTTAAAATAACTGCCCTTGGCATGATTTCAAATCTGTGATTGTTTATGGTAAATATAAACACGCTTTCTTGTTATTCAAAATGTTAGGCACTGAGTTTTAAAAATTGCATATATATATTCATGTAAAAACAGGCCAGTGATCTTGCATTGCACGGCTGAGATAAAAATTAGCTTCTCCAGTCGCATCCTCTTGGAGGATGGCTGGAGTGGACCTTAGAATTCACAACCAGGATGTCTACATCCTCAAATGTGGACGGATGCAGGCGTGTAGTCGGCTTCTCCTTTTAGCCAGTGCCACTGACTAGGTCGGTACTGTTAGGAGCAATAGACAAGGGTTATTTACGAAACGGTAGTTAGTGATTTGAGGCAATTTCAATTGGCATTTTCTTACTTTGATTATGATTTGGCCGGATGGAGTGTGCGGGTATTTATAGGCATAAGCCATCCATGCCGCAAAGGCAACCACTAAGGCCACAATGAATAGGATGCCTATGATTCCTGCAGCTCCAAACGATGATCTATCTGTACAAAATGAAGAGAAAACTATTAAGAGATTGGCACGAACCTATTTTAGTTAGCATTCCTTCATTAGTCTTATTCTTGCATTTTTGAAGCGTACGATAAAACATAATAATTATTCGAAGGACAGTTAATTCTGCCGACCTAAATGATGCGAGCCATGCCGTTACGGTTATCTACCTTATATTTATTTTTCAAAAATGTCCTATTACCTTTGAAATAACTGGCTCTCCACATTGCAATTTGCTTATCTTCCGAATAGTGTGCAGGCCGAGTAGAGGTGGAAGACATTGGGGTAACCGTTACTAAGTCTGGGTTTATAGGGGTTTCATCAGTAGGAACTGGGGTATTAGTAGAGGAAACGAGGGTTGTTGGTGTTTCAGTAACAAAAGTAGGATGTGGCCCACCGTCTGTTGAAAAGGGAGGAGGGGTTGTTGCGGTTTCAGTAACAAAGGTAGAATATGACCCACCACCTGTTGAAAAGGAATGAAACGAAAAGTGCCATGCGAAACCCATAGGTGAAAAATAAAAACAAATGAAAAGGTAGAAAATTAAGAAGGTACGGAAGTTTGTAACTATTGTTAGTGATACCATCTACGTTAGCATGCAAAAATAAAAAATGCAATGATAAAATGGCATGCGTCGTGTGGTGATCTCGTCGAATTCTGGAGGGGTTATAGCCTATCAGTTATATTTCCTGAACCAATATTATTCATTTTTCACTAAAATTTACTGAACGAAGAAAATTCTGCACTTGTGCAACAGTGCAGTTCAATATAAGTAAAAATGTAATAATTTTTCAGGATACGAAATCCCTGATAAAAAAACGATGTACGGTACAACTCAATTCAGTAACCTACAGTTAGAATAAATATGCCATATAGTGGGGGGGGGGGGGGGGGTGGGTTAAACCCCACAATCAGAAGTGCTCCCACATCACTGTTGACTTTAATCTTCGAATTTCTAGTAACTTTTGAAAGTTTGTCTGGCCAATAAATTGAAAAAAGTAGGGTCCAATTCGATTCCAGTATTAAAGTTTTTATTTTATGAAATAAGCAAGGAAAATGTGATTAGCCCTTACCAATATTAATTACAATACTCCTAAGCTTGCAATTTTTGTTCTATTGAAAAGACCCGTTTATTATGCTACCTTTATCTTCGACTTAACCATGATCGATGAAACGCTTAGTACATTACGGCCACAAAGACAAAAAACCCCACTAACCTGTATCGCCTTTATGCAAAAACATGGCATTGTCAATAGGCGTTATTGTCGTGGGTAAAGGGCATGCCATATCTTCTGGCATCTGAAGGAGAAATTAAAGAGCTGACTTATTGAAAATGTATATGTTATTTTTTTAAAAATTGATTTAAAATATCCAAAAATGAAAAATTATTTAGTCAAGACATCAGCATCTTGTGCATTAATAGAATTAGGAAAATTAGTGAAGCTCCAGTTCTCAAAATTACCTGCGTGCTGCTTTCACAGCCTCTCATTAACCAGTCGTGCCGGTATCGGTCCATCCCGTCTGAGCATCTGCTAGCCTTCTCACACCACGTACACTCGAACCCAATATTAGATTCCAAACAGGATTCACAATCCTTCAAGGATATACAGCCTAGAAACAAAAGTAGCTTGAGTTAGCTTTTTAATTAGCACATTTAGCTAGATATATAAAAGTCGAGTAACCCAGCTTACTTGGAAGAGCCGTTAAATATACTGCTGTTAAGTTTGCTATGTGCTCCTTTTTGATTTCCACCCTATGATATTCGTAGATGATTTTCTTCTTTTGAACTGTTAGATAAATGGGGAGATGTAAGTTTGGATTTTCTGAGATAGCTGATATTAGTGGATTTTTGATTTCTACGTACACAGGAAAGCCCGATCGATGATGTAGGCATCTGAGACTCCCACACGGACGGGGTGCTCAGAATCCGGTATTGATGTTACCGTTACCGGGATCTATAAAAAAGTTTCTTATTTAGCTGAAACCAGTTCTTAAATCAATTATTCGTAATAGTGTAGATTTACTAAGCCCACTTCACACGTACATCTTTATATGCAAAAACAATGTCTCCAGTGTTCCGTAGTCGTACTTGGAATGTGAAAGATCCGGCTAGTTTTAAAAAGCGAGACATGCATTACTCGATTATTGGCTAAAATTTGAGATTAGCCAAGAGACATTTTAGTATTAATTGTAATTTTCGCCATACCAGATTTGAAATCTTGGAGAACAGTTTCTACCCATTGAACAATGAAATCGGTTCCTAAGAGAAACAGAAAGAATCACATTCAGAGTACATCGTTATGTTAGAGCTCTAGATTGCAGATTATTCAATGCTACTTGTGTGCTTCTATTGCCAAAAATAGTCAATATATTAAACTGCATGCGTGCATCATACTGTAGTGTTTTTGAATTTTGTAGTTTACATCGTTAATGCATGCATGCCCTAAGTCTTAAAACTTGATGCCAATCTAGCTAATCATATAAAATGTAAATATTATTTACCAAACCACTTTCCTGGGAAATATCAACAAAAAATGAATATTAAAAAAAAACATTGGATAATTATCTAACAAGTAAGTAGAATATATTAAATTTGTAAAGTAATTCAATGCAAATTTTTGCTTGTTGTAGTATTTTTTTAATGGAAAAATGGCTTAATGAATACTACCCAATTTTTCTACAACTTACTAGATTGACAAAGTTCGTAATTAAAAATATACACTACACTCGACTTCTAGTACTCAAGAAATGTAGAATAAAATGGATTTCACATGAACCAGAATGCTATGAAATGTTTACTTTAGATTGTCAACTGGGATCACGGCTAGGTAATTGACCAGGGGTTAAGCATACCATTATCAGCATATCGTATCATCGATTTTTCACTTATGCTTGTGTCAAAGTTGGCCATTAAAGGCGCAATATATTGCGTGGAGGCAAGCCAACTGTGCATGTAGTCTCCTAAATATAAGAAACCTGTACAAAGGAAATAAAATAATTAGCCATTTTGTAAAATTTCAAGCATGCTCAAGATCATTTACCTCCTGTCGCAATTGTGGCGTTCCTGAGAGTATGGCCGTAGAAGGGGAAATCAAACGTTAGAGTAACGGTCTGTTAAAAAATGGTAATATTAGGTTTACTTTTTGTAAAAAAAAAAAAAAAAAAAAAAAAAAAAAAAAAAAAAAAAAAAAAGCAACACAAATATTTGAATGGGCATTTACTGCTGCTCTTCTGTAAGATTTTGACAACATTTCGTGCGTAATGACTTTCCCGTTAATCATCTTTTCGATGTCCACCCAGAACTCATCAATGCGATTGGGTTGTGTGACCACGGTGCTGTTGTAGTAGGAATGATGGTCCTGAAAAGGTAGTTGGGATAGATTTTTAGGTTGATGTTTAAGTTTAGGGTTAGGCCCTAATAACTATGCAAAACATTACATGGATAATGCTGGGCAGCTCCGATAGGGCGGTGCCATTAGTGAGCTCCGCTATCACTTTGTCATCAAACTCATCTTTGGTGTCAGGTAATGACTGGGAGAGATTCTTCTTCACCGAGCCAGATGTCGTGTCGGAAGGCACTGAGGCGGAATTCTTATCCACTTTGGAAGCTACCTTAGCATCGCTCGATTTTACTTTGCCGCTACTTAGGTTATTGCTATTCGATGTTTGCCTTTTTAAACGATTATAACTATTTAAAATGGCGTCATCTAATGGCCTGAGCTCGTGAGATTCAATATCTGGAAAAAAAAATTTATTAAAGGATTAACTTTTGAGGATAGAGAAGTGGCTTTCTTTAGTCACACCAACGGTATGCAAAAAATACGCCTAGCGGCCAGGAGGACAACTGCGAACATCCAAGAACAGCCTATCTGAAGGTAAACCTAGAGGCACACTGCCCTCTTGGCTGCTGGGTTTACATTATTGCATACCGTAAGGTTGTTTGAATATAGCATATTCGTTCTACCAAGTTAGAACTTCTAGAAGTTAAGGGTTTAGGCTACCTGAAAACATTAAAATCATTTGCTTATTTTCCCATATATGCTTATCTACAATATTGCATTGTGAAACTTGAGGATTACCACTGTAGATTGCAGGCCTACTTTTACCTTTATAATTTCATCAATTCTGCCTGCCTTAGCCTGATGTTTTTGCTCAGTGTGTAGGCCCTATACTTTATGAACTTTTAATCTTTTTCTTCCCCCACCCCCCATATTTAATATTGAGCGCTAGTTATGCAATTTCTCATAATTTTGCCGAGCTACTTAGATTATTGCGGTTAATACTTAGGTTATTAATATAATTCAAAATTAGGCCTTAGTTAGGTAAATTTGCTTGACTTTGATATTCAGTGCATTTGCAATGTGTTTTTTTGGATTTTTGTGTCTTTATTGAGTTTTGATCCTTAATAAATGGAATGTAAGCAAAAAACCTCCTATTTTTACAATTTTTAATATAAAATCAGCCACGGTGATTCGGAATGCACATAGGCCTACTACTAAGGGAGTCGTTATTGGAAATGCCAATAGTAATTGTTTGAAATAGTTGCCACTGAGCACTGTTTAAGTGGCATTAACCTAGACTAAAAACAAGCGAGTTATCCTAGCAGGCTATTAAATCCTGATCCTGAGTACATGCAGAGTATAATGCAAATTGTTCAATTTTTGCATTAGAAACTTCCTGTTTTGATGGGGACTGACTGTGGCAATTTTAGAGAACGTGAATGCTGTTTTATAATCAGTTTTAAAAGATTATTTATAATAATTGATGGCGATGTGCCAGTATTTCCAAAAAATATGAATTCAATACTAGTTTAAATTGGTGAATTTAAAATAGTTGGAACAGTTTCGAACAAGTTCGATATACCGGCAACACTCAAGGTCATAGAGGCTGCCGAGTATCATTCAATCACTGAATTGCATTAATTATGATATTAATTTCATCAAAGTAAGCAAATGTGGGACAAGGAATTTGGACTAGGGTTATTATACCAGGCAGATAAAGTTCCTTAATTAAGAATTATTTCTGTGCAACGTAATATTATTGATTGACTATACCTATAATATTCTCTAAAACATCACAAGGGATCTATAAATAATATATTAGATGTTATAATGAGCTGACAGGCAATTTACTTGAGCACTTATTAAAAATTTGCAAAAAAAAAATGCTAGGGAAATTGGTGAAACACTTAATTCTTGTACTAGGCTACTGCTAAAAAATGTAGTTTTTTAAAGTAAATGAAGGCGTGCTTGCTATTCAAGTTTAAATAACATAATAAATTGCTCAGGTAACATATTATCTGTATTATAAACTATTAGGTGTATATCCCAAGGTCAACTTTGCCAGAAGTGCTAATCGAAAAGAAAAAAAAATGACCTAGCCCATGAAAACTTGCCAAAATGTGTAACATGGGTGACGAAACAATATAAAACATTTAAATTTTACAATACTTCCTGACTTGTAAATTTGCAAAATTATGTTCTGTATAGGCCTGCCTACATGTTATGTTTTGATGCCAAAACAACTGGCCAAAAACATTTAAAATCTGCAATATTTATGATTGTGAAATAGGCCTACATGCAGAGCAAAAGCTAACCATTGTAGTTCATAGCAGATCAATATTTTGAAAAAAAAAAAGAAAAAAAAGGATTATAATAAATGGCGCTTGAGGGAAATAGGCTTCTATGAAATACAGTTGCCCTGCCAAGCCAAGTGGAATTCCTTAATTGTTTTAAATAGAAAAATAGGCCAGGCATGGCAAATGAAAATATCTTCCTTTCAGTTTTAATACAAATAAGTGGTTTCGTGTCAACGAAGCCATTTTGTGCGTAGGCCTAATTATTAATCAGAAAAGTCTTGTCAAATTTTTATGGAAAATCCCCAAGTGGATCCCAAAATGACAGATGTAATTAAATATGATTTTGACATATTTTGCACTGCTCAACTAAAGAGTGAATTGGTGAAATCAAATGGATTCACTCGTGTTAAAGCCTGATTTTGAATTAGATAGACCCATGCTTAGGAGAAATAGTTAATACATGTAAGACAATGTTGCTTGGTTACTTTTCATTTCATTCTTAAGTTGAACAGGGTGTAATTCAACGATTCATGGTGACCTTTCGAAATGTTTAGTACCAGATGGGATATATTTTTCTACATAATCTTAGTCTGTAGCCTACTGAAAATAGCTTTGTAAAATGTTTTGACCTAGAAAATATATTTTATCAGATTGTTATGATTTGAACATGTGAAAATACATAGGCATAGTTTAATTTAAGTTGGTTTTATTTTTTGCTGGTAGACTGCTTCAAGTGCCAATTTTTGCAGACTAGCGGCTGCCATGTTTATTCGAGATCATGGGTCAAAAATACTAGGCCTAAATTGTTTCAAATGTTGCAACATCCCAGTTGATTAAATCAATGCCATATGTGTTGTTGTTCTGAATATAGGCTGCAATGAAAGTTCAAGGAAATACTATAAACTTTCTAGGACCCATGTGGTCAGTTCACTGTCGATAAGGAGGATAGACTATGTTCTGTTTATAAACCTTCTTGTTCAGATGACTTATTGATGACAGAAGAAATGCAAGATGGCCCCCCCCCCCCACAAGAAATTCCTGGATCCGCCACTGCCTGCAGGTCAATGATAACCCCTGTACACTTTCAACAAAATTTGCGATTAAAA
>JAQIXP010003139.1:0-13614 GCA_034700285.1 Proteroiulus fuscus
TGGCACAGAAATTAATATCTAGTAATTGTGTACTGTTTAAAAATAACTTGTTTCAAAGTGAGACTGTCCCTTTAAGGGGGCCATGCAAATATGACGCCATCAATTTAGGGGGAGGAGTTGTTATGGGAAATCCCACACATGATGACATGGGGAGGGAGGGGGGGGGAATAATGAGGCTGATTCCTACTAATAATGACGAGGGGGTACTGAAATGGACTTTTTGATGACGTCATATTTTTATGACCCCCCTCCCCCTTCCCCCTCAAAATGATTAAACACAAACCATGCATAAAGTAGATCATGGTGAACAGTAACTGTTATTCACATTTAATAAAAATTTGTTTCAATTTATTGACTGAACTTCTTTAGTATTAGTTTTTCATGCCAATCATTGGAATGGCTTGAGCAATTCATAAATCATTATACTCTAGCATATTCGATTTTAATTTCACGTTTTTGTCTGCCAATTGCATTACCCAGAGTACCTTGCACAGTCCCACAATGCATTATCTAATCATGTTGAAACCTAGAAATCAAGCTTCAAGAACCTGCACGACAAGCAAATGATGACAATACATTCATTCACCTGAAACATTATTATCACAATCAATGAGCTAAAATTTCTAGATCATGATTAAAATGTCCATGTGAATTGGCCAATAGTGCTGTCAATATTGGAATTACATCTTTTTGGATAGCGTATATGAACACTTCATCCTCCAAAAAGGCTCCAATCAAGTTTCCCTTTTATTATTTTTTAACTTTACTATTTAATAATCTTATTCCAATTAAGGTTAAATCAAGTAAACAAAATAAGCTCAAATTGCAACAAACCTTCAACACAATTAACGAAAAATTAACTGGCCTGAATTTTAAATTAGTAATTTTGTACTTTTGTTGACTTTCCATAATATCAATATTGTTATTTGGGTGTTAATCCATGAAAATGGGTTAAATTAGTGGTTTCAGATAAAAGCTGTTTACTTTTATAGGCTAAAATATAACACTGATATTCATGATAGTTTTACCCATGATTATTGACCATTATGTTCTTGATGCAATTATGGCTTCGTATAATGGATTGAAATAAATGTCATAGTCATGGAAACAAATAAGCCTTCTGTTATTAAAACAACATGCATTATACATTGCTCGCAGCATTATTTTCAAATATATAATGCATTTGCATGATTTTCCCATTAATTATAAACAAATTGTTACAAAGTAAACTAATTACCTAAAACCCTGAAGTTTAATACTTTTTTTAAAAACATTGAATAAGTTTTTATTTGCACATTTGGTAATTTGCAATAATAATTGAGAATTATTTAGGGCTAGTTTCTCCAACAACATTTAAGTCTTAATCCCAGATTATCACGAACATGTGATTGATTTGGGCCAATGAAAATTCAGGAATGTAAAGTAAATCTAAGATTAACGTTACTTAAATGTTAACTATTGTTGGAGAAATTGGCCCTTAATAATTAATCTCGGTTAATTTTTTAACTATCTAGAAACTAAGCTAGTTTACACTTGATCGGATGCGAGCGCCATCTGGCTTGAAGGTCGTGCATTTACATAATGAATTTGTGGAAATCCTTATTCTTATAAAGTAACTCTTCGCCAGGGGACCATATCACGTTAATGTCACATTTGTATTGCTATACTATTGCATTCACATCTGTATTGTGAATTTGTGCTGGAAGGTGGCGCAGTTTCAATTGAAAAAGTTAACTTTGACAGTTTATAATGACTGAAATATTTATGCAAACGATATGCAATTTCCATAAAAATTGCAGATTAATTTTCCTTGAAAGCAGCTCACCAAATAACAAAAATGTGTAAATTAAGTGTGAAAAATATATAATCTTGGTCTCTATATGAGTAAAATTCCACTTTATTCCAAGTTTCCTGTAAAAAAAAAAAAGGGCATAAGGGCCCACCCAAGAATAGCAATGCCGAAAATGTTGTTCCCAAAGTAAACCCAACATTATGATAAATTGGAGCATTTCTAAGAATTTATTGAGTTAATATACTTTATAATTCCAGTCTTTTCCACCATAATTTCAATTCATTTTTTCTTCAAGTATATATTTAATCCCAGGTTCTAAATATGTCAGTCTCGTGTAATAGCCGAATATAAAATGTAAATACAAAAAAAAAAAGTTTTGACTATTTGGGGCTGAAATTGCTTAAAGCAACACTACGAATAGTTCTCGTATCCCTAGAATACTGATCATTGTTTACTCAAACATTATTTTTTTTTACATTGAACAGATCCATACTTGGAGGTTCTTTTGGTTTGAGAATTCAAAATGAGATAAAAACAATGAAAATATGAAGGACAGTTTGAATGCTATAGGCTACAAAAACACGCAAAAATCTATTCGTCATAGCAAATGTTTTGATTTTTTTTTCCCAAGTTATTCAATGACCCAGGGCAACAAAAAAAACCTGCCATATTCTGAAAAGTTAAGTTTGCACACACATGAATGACAAATGGTGAAAAATTGTAAGAATGGATTGCAATAAATGCAAAAAGTAAACCACTTTCACTTTGAAGAGATTTCAAGCCAAAGGGTGCAAATACAAATAAAAAAAAAATCAAGCCAATGACAATGTATATGATGGATGCAAAACTAAGTTGAAATGTGCAATAAATATTCAAATATTTCGAAATTAAAATATTTATAATATTAGAAAATGACACAGAAAATAATAAACAAGTTAAAAAAAAATTGGTAGTGATTAAAAAAAACCTGGTAAATAAATCTAATTTTATTAAGTCCTGTGATGTTATTCGCTGTTCAACGAAAGAGTGTACAAGAATGGAAACAATCAACATGAGTCCTGCTATAGATTTGTAAATCCGAAATGGTTGTGTTGTTTTTAATTGCAAATAGGAATTATAATCCTTGGATTTTAGTAAACCAAGTTTAAAAATAAATTTAAAAATCCCATTAAAGGCCAATTGTACCAACCACAGTTAAGTCTTAACCCTGGTTTATTTTGATATTGTGACCGATTTGGGCTAATGAAAATTTAGGAAAGTAGAGAAAACCGAAGTTTAACAGTGGGTTAAAGTTAACCCTTGCTGGTACAATTGGCCCTAAAACCTTAAAGGCATGCAAGTTGCAAACACAAATGTTAATGTTAACTACACGTTAACTGGTATTCTTTGTCTCAGCATGTTAAATCCATGTTTGCTAACCTAGTGTTTAACCTCAACATGAACAATAGGCAAAGTTAACTTTTCTAACCCTGTACAACAACTAAGTGGTATACTTAACCATATGTTACTTAACCCTTGCTCTAAAATAGTTAAACAATCCAGGTTATTAGCTGCTGGAAATATATACCAGTAATTTAATCCAGATTAATTTGGCCCATAATGTTTTAGGGCAAGTTTCTCAAACAATAGTTAAAATTTAATTAACGTTAATCATTGATTTTCTTTACATTTCTGAATTTTCATTGGCCCAAATCAGTCACATGTTTGTGATAATCCAGGATTAAAACTTAAATGTTTTTGGAGAAACTAGCCCTTAATCGCATAGACATTTTAAACAAGATAAAAACCTTTATGAATCATGGTATTAGTTTTACACGTAAACAAAGCAATATTAAGAACTTAAATCCTGATTAGTTTGTATAAGTGTTCTGAAAGCATGGTTACTGGTACCTAATAGATTTTTATCATGATTAACTATTGCATTGTGGGAGTGCAAGCCCATGTGTGAATGGGGCATTAGTTGCAGAGAAATTGTACTAACCTATATTGACTAACCTAGTTATCTAACCCTTGATTTAATCACTATTCAGTACAATAAACATATTTTGGCATTGTGATCGGATCATGAGCTGCTGGAATATTTTATAACTCAACCTATTCATGCAGATCACAAGTGGGTAACCCTGTTTGTTACCTTTCACTGTGATCCTGCACACCAAAACAATAGAGGCTACCGCGAAAACGCCAAAAACTGCAAACATATTCTTCCTTAAGCCCAATATTTAAATCTCCTTGAGGACAATGTCTGGTCATGGTTAGCTTACAATGAACTAAGGGATGGCACTAACTGTAAGAAAGTCGAGAAGTCTATTTTAAACCTTTCTCGTATTCTTTGAAATTGCTCTTTATATAATGAAAGAGATGGTAAACATGCAGGATGTAAGCATATAAGTTCAATGATCTTTAATGTTAAAAAGTATGAAAAACAGGCATTAAATTTGGCATGATAGGGTGCCACAGCTAGTGACATATTATGCATAAAACAGCCCCCCCCCAAAAAAACCTTATCACTGGCAGGCAGCTCTTAAACTTAACAACAATTTGATCTAAAACTCTAGTGGGAAGAAATTGATTATTAAATGTGAAAAAAACCTGACGCAAATGCTTTCAAATGATGAGAAATTGCACAACTGATGCACATACTCATAATGGCAGTAAATGGCTTCCCTTGATATTTACCTTCTTTGAGCTTCACAATGATATAAAAAAGATTAATTAATTATATGTTAAAAATGTGAATTTGAATAAAAAAGGCTGTCTAATTTTTTAATTTAAAAAAAAATTAATATAAATGATGCAAAATGCTGGCATTGTGTTTAGTACACAAAAAACAAGATTTCTCTTCCCATTAATTTTCATTTACGTGCTCATCTATACATCTAAATAATCTACCTTTAATTTTCCCAAAGGAAAATGTAACGCCCTCTGTAGACACATTCAATTACTAAAAAGAAAATTCACTGTTGATTAAATGGATTAAACTTCATAGCTATATCATACATGATAATTTTAGATATAGGAAAGCGACTGGATTTTCACTTTTTTCCCTCAATTTGAAAATTGCAAAGAACATAAACCTCAATCTTCCACAACATTATAAAAAAAACAACTTTCAAAATTTAAGGTGTATAGAACATTTTGTAGAAAACTGCATGATTATACTATTTTCCTAAGCTCCAGTGAATAATGATGTCTTGAAATGTTTTTCTTAGAAAAGTCACTTGCATTAAGTTTTCTTTATAAATTCGTTAAGGACCATTTTCCTTTATAGCCTAATGAAAAACCAAAACCATTAATTTAATTCTGTTGCTCCCAAAAGTGTTATAAGATGGTCAGTGTGAAACATTCGTTGCAATTTATTCTTGTTATATAGGTTTCCAATGTCTGATTTCTAAATAATCAGACCATAACTAACCATAACCTGTTGTTAAAATTCGTGAGAAATACTAGAAGATTACATTTACCTCCTTTCCTGAAACTATAGTCAACTGCATTAAAGGGTTAAGGAAGTCTGGAAGACAAAGTGCACCAAATGTACTGGTCACTTTTAATACTTTTCTAGCACTATAACTAATCAGAATTTTAACATAATTATGAAACTGTGTGCTTGCGTTTTGTTAAAAGTCCAGAAGTGTGACTTCACAAGTGTTAATGTCATTTTTTTTAAATCAGTTATACTACTTTCTAATAGACTTTATGTGGTATAACTAGTCCCCATATAGAATGCTTTCTTTACATTTGCTCTCAATAGATGGCATTGATGCACGCCTATCTTTTGCTAGTTTTCACTATATAATATATAGTTAAGTTGAACTATAGTATATACCAATATTTTATGGGACATACCATTTATTAAAATGCCCAATTTAAAGTTTTGGATTATAGTAGACTTAATTCATGGTGACTACAAATTTCGGTAAATAAAATTCCCTGAGTTTTCCAGGTTTTCCAGGGTCATTTTCACATTTTTCAGGTTCAAAAACATTTCTTTTGGATGGTGCCACAATGAAATAAATTAAATGCACAAATTTTAAAGCTAATCATTTGCTTGCCATTGAAGAGCCAAGATATCATTTTTGATTTTTGCAGCAGCCAATTAGGCAAATCATTTTTGTGTGCTGATTTTCAGGATAATGTTAAATAAATACAAAATAAAAAGATCGATATTGAAAAATTCCACGTTTCAATTCAAAATTCCCCAAGTTTTCCAGGTTTTCCAGGGTGAATATAAAATTACCTGAGATTTCCAGGTTTTCCAGGTTAGTAGTCACCATGTTAATTACATGGCATGTACATTTTTTTCTATGCATTATTGCATAGAAGGAAAGTGAAGCCAAAATTGAATGATTCCAAAGATGACACTTTGCCACATTACTAACAGATGGTGCTAAAACTTCTGAGATTTTACGATTCAAGTATTCGTGAGATCAGGAAATATGACACTGCTTCTACTTTATATAAGAATTGTGATTTTTCATCAATGGTAACTTGGTAAGTTTAATTCCAATATTCTATTTATACATTGTCATGAAGTGGTACTTCCCCTTTAAAAATATTGCAAAAACTGTAAACCATTTCCAAAACTGACATTACTTCTGAGCAACTATAGATCACCCTATATAAAACACAACATGTATATACAAATTGACAGCAAGCTCCCCTGTCGTATTATATGGTACGTAACAAGGAACCAATACAATGTAAACACCATTTAAGTGACGTCTAATGTAAAAGGGGATTTTCCCCCCTCAACAACAATTATAAAACATGACTTACAAAATATAGGATCAAAATAGTCGTCCTACAATGAGTCAGCATTCTTGATATCAAAGCTGCCATTCAACGTCTTGAGGTGTCTTAAATTTATGTAAAACTGAGGGAAAAAAGGAAATGAAAATTCGGGGGAGAAAGTGCTATACGAGACAGATTGTATATAAAACAGGAATAAAAGATGACGATGAGAGATGCATGAGTAAATAAAGAAGCTTATATGCATGCATGGAATATATAGCCTATGCATGGAATTATAATAAAAAAAAGGGACTTGCAGCTTTTGGTATACGTTTTCTGACGTTTTCTTTCAGATGCCAGTTTGAAATTGAAGAAACGTTGAGGCAAAAATCTTCTCGTTATTTTTATTTCTCTTCTTTTTTTCTTCCGTCTCTTTTTCAATTGCATTTCAATGGTATTCCCAGTCATTCTACTTTTTCTCCTTGAATTTAGCCATAAAATTAACTCGGTTGTCTGAGTGAAGACATTGTCGTTAAAAATGTCAAGCACGCTGCTGCATTCGTATAATGGTTTGTCCTCAACATACTAAACGTGTACTTGGCAATGGGAAAATGCCATTGGGGAAATATAGGCAAATTGAAAATGAAGAAAAATGAAGTCAGAAAAGCAGGAAAAGAAAGAGACAGGAAAAAAAAAATCGCAATTTATGTGGGCTTTAAGTTAGTCTTGGAGCATTCATGCATATACAGTGCCAATATAAAATGTCTGAAATGAAACCAAATAAGACAATGATGGACAAGACTGGTCACAAAATACAGTTAAGAAGCTAGCCCAGTTATTAAACTTTAACCGCTACATGTGTTATTGTACGTGTAAAGGAACAGTCCCACCTATTTAAATTGCACACACTTAATGACACTGACAATAATAATTAATTGCAGCAGTTGCCATATTGAAGAAATTACCATGTTTACTAAATAAACTCAGATTCACCCTCAAATAGTTCCAGGTGCGCACCTTGGTGGCAAGTTTGGAATTAAGGTCAACATGCCTCAACCAATTATCATGAAAGGGTGGTCCCCTGTCACAATGGAAATTACGATAGATAACGCCTTGACAATAGAGGGCTTGACAAACAACCAATGAGGAATGACTCATTTCTGGTATTATTTGAGGGTGAATCCGAGTTTACATGTTAGGCGCCATTTTTCCATAGATGTCGGCAGACACTGAAAGTTGGTGGCACCCTCTAGGACATGCGTGTGTATACGTGTTTCACGAGAGTTGATACCATTTATCCAGTAGAGGGAGCTATGCACTGTCAGTAAAATGGCACCCATTTGGGTTTTGCATTTTCAACCAAATCACTGCATTATTGCAGGACATTTTATTTATTGATTGGTGTTGGTGAGCTCAACTCAAATTGCAATTTCCATGGCTTTCCTAAGTTTTTCATGCGATTCGTTCTACAACCTACTTTTTTTCAAGTGGGACTTTCCCTTTAAACTAAAATATATCATTAATTATGTTTAGTAAAGGAAAAAACGATATGCCAGTATAGGCAATGATCAAACTGGCTACAAATTATGTAATGTCTATAGAAGAAAAAATGACAAGTAACTTCAGAAACAAAACAAACGAATTCTGGCATAAAATCGAAAATGGATACTAAAGTCGATCTATACTTTACCCAAGTGTCCATAGAGGATATTCGGTATAGAATCCATTTGTCTAAAGAAAAAAAATGGAGTCACTGGGTGTATAAAAACAAAAAAATAAGGCACCTTTCGACAACAGCATGTCTGAATTTCACGCTCCGTCACGCAACTGACTTTAAAAATTATCTAAAGGGCGCTTCTGCAAAGGACTTTTAGGAAAAAATAAAATAGGCCTAGCACCTATTCAAACACACGCTTCAACGCTTTCTCTAAAGCACTGGAATTTATTTGTCGACCTACGCCAAACATTTTTAAACTCATGAATGCAACATTGAATGATGAGTGATACCATGAAACAAAAAAAAAATATGAACCTTAAAAGTATCCACCATACGAAATAGCGTTTCTATAAGAATATACAAAGTATAGTTTTTGGACACCCTGTAATAATGAACCATTTTATAAAAGTTTAATATGAGACTAGGTATAGAATTATTGCCCAAGATAAAGGGTGGTTCACACTATAGGGAATCTAGGGATAAGGCAAAGGAAAGGATAAAGTTAAAAACATTTTAACTTTTATAAGGCCAGCTATTGACAAAGAAAAGGACATCATATGGTATTAAAATCATCACAATTCTTTCCTTATCCTTATACTTAATACAGAATATGATGTCATAAGGTGTGAAAAGAGTCTGCTTTCTGCCCCTACCCTTAAACTTATCCCTAGATTCCTTGTAGTGTGAACGACCCTTAACAGATCAAGTTATATCCGGATGACTTATGTCAAAAATTGAAACTAAACTCTAGCCAAAACAGTCTCTCAATTCCACAATATACATCAGAGAACCTTAATTCCCATACTACAGTAGTACCATATGCAAATGAACAGTGTAAATGTATCCATCCGCTGGTGATAAGGAGAAGTAAAAATAAAGATTCCTACAGATGATGTCATTCAAGGGACACGCTCCTTGTTTTGTGCAATGACATGGCTATGACTCATAGGCTGATTTGTTTACCAAATACCAAAACTCCCAATAGATGGCATTGAAACATGCCTATCATTTGCTGGGTTTTACTACAGACATGCTAAATGTGGCACTATCAGTGTGGTATTTGTTTGGGGGGTTTAGGGATTTTACCCCCTCCCACCTCTTCGTGGCAACTCCCACCTCCTCTTACAAAATTTCCTTGGGGGGGGGGGGGTCAGAAACTAACTCCATCACTCCGTCTCCGACCTCCCCCCCACCTCTGAACTCACAAATACCACACTGGCCACTATAACACATTTATAAAATATTATAATAATTATAACTTTGATATTCATTTGAAAATGATTTCAACATAAGAATCAAACATCGGTAAGATACAGGGCGATTCACAAAATCTGTTTCACTCAAGATATAATCTTCAACAAAAGACTAAACCAGCCAATTGTAATGGACCAAGAATAGCTGATTTTGAGTACTTGCTTCAGGGTCATGAATTCAGGTTATCTGTACAACCTTCAATAATATGTAGCAATCATGCATGTATATATAGGAGTATATACTGTATAGCTAATTTAAAATAATAACTCTTGACTGGACACTTTCTAGTTCATCTTTCTGTTGAACAGTGTATAAGACCTCACCCAATACGCAACTGATGTCAGATGTGTCCCTTCTTTTCCTACAGAAACTCCCAGAAGCACTTTGACATGCGATCCTCCTTCAGGGATACTGTCAGAAGCAGTCATGCATTTACGAAATCATAAATTTGAACTTGAGTTAATCAAATAAATGCTGTTTCTATACCAATTTCCGAATTACAGCTGAGATATGGTGTAAATAAATCCATAATTATTAAAATTAACCCTATTCTAACATATATTACAGCACATAGACAATAAACCTGCCAGACTTCTGCCCTGACATTGAGAGACTCCAAACAGGACATGACTAATGGAAAATATATCCAATTATGAATTATATACCCAAAGGATGTTCAAATCTGATTACATTACAAAATTTATGACAAGTCTATTTGTCGATGCTGCCAATAGTTAGGCAGTTTGTCAAATTACAAATTCAGATTATATGCAAAGTGAATGCATGCATGGCGTGGATAAAAAGGATTTGCATTTGAAAAATATATACATGTATATCCGTTTTGGACACCAAATTATTCTGCAATTCCTGTTGATTTCAAAATCGGTCCCATGGGGTTGAAGTGTATCTCGTTGTATATCTTATTTGGGGATTTAATGTAACCCTAAGCAGTTAACCTAATTCACCTTAGTTAACAATATACGGTGGCTGTACTGGGCAGCTTTTCGAGTAAATATTTCAGACACAAAGTAAATTTGGTTACAAAATGCCACAAGTTATATCCTGAATTTATTATCGGTAAGAGAATAAAGTGCATGGTTATTTTATGTCATGGTATTAAGGGCTAGTTTCTCCAACAAGAGTTAACATTTAATCAACGATAATCTTAGATTATCTTTACATTCCTGAATTTTAATTGGCCCAAATCAGTCACATGATCATAATAAAGCTGGATTAAGACTTAAATGTTGTTGGAGAAACTGGCCCTAGGTATCTATTAAAAAGTTGCATATAAATCCTAGCTTATTTGCTAAAGTGGCAATGTTTTGTACCCCCTGGTCCAATTTAAAGGGTAAGTCTCATTTTGTACAAAGTGATGTTTAAATAAAAGGACTTGAGAAAGTGTAAATATGAAAAATTCAATTAAAAGAGGCACGAGGATAAAATACCACGATTTCATGAAAAATACTGACCAGAAATGGCATCTATTTTTCTCACCAAAACTAAGTATGCACTACTTAAAATCTCAGAAAATTTCCGCCATATTTAAAATAAAATCGGCATTTTTAGAATGCATTTCTTATGCATTATATTATAGCATGGAAGGAAAGTGAAGTTACTAATGAATGATTCCAATGGTGAGTCTTTCTCCCATTACTAACAGATGGCGCTAAAAATTCTGAGATTTTACGATTCCACTACTTTTACTACTCCAATCTGGAAAGGTCAACTTCAGACCGTCATCAAAATGACGTATTGGAGAAGTCTAACTATCAAATCCATTTACTAACTTTACTCAACTATTACTGAACAGAACCTGCATGCGGGACGAAGTCCTGATGCATAACCTAGATGTGTGTGTAAATGGTATACCTGAGTGAAATATGGCAATATCGCACTAGCCCTGTTGCAGTTTTACATAAGAATTGTGATTTCTCAGTAAGTTTAATGCCAAGATTTCCAAGACTTAGCCGCATTACAATGGAACCATGCAGACTGATGCAGTTCATTCTTTTGTCGAGCAGATCAAGGCAAGCACCATTCTAAAGGCTACGTTTTATGCAAAAACATCAAAAGTCATTTTCACACACATTTTGCATATCAGTTTCACATTAACCATGCAATAATAGCCCTTGCAGAGCAAGAGAGAGAGGGGGAAGGGTAAAGTCAAAATACAATATAAACAATCGTTGTACAGTAGCCTAATCCTTTTTCTCCCCCTCTTTTCCCATATATTACCTCGTTATATATCCCCCCCCCCTCGTTTTACAACTATATTCTCGTCGATATTCCCCCATTTTACTTATTTTCTCACACACTTTGCATATAGTGAGCACTTGATGCGTAAAACCAACACCAAACAAGAGCGTAAAAATAAAATGTTGTTGTGCAAAAGAGGGGGTGCATATTTAAGATCCCAAAGCAGCAACTTAACGATTGTTAAATCAATGTATAGGGATTGTTAAGCTATATTAAACATCTACACTTTGCAAACCATGATTTTTTACGTTTATATTGTAATTTGCCCAATCAAAGAACGAATTTAACATTGATATGTTAATAATGAATGACATCCCCTCATCAACCCTATGATTTTATCAAATCATTGGACAAATAAGAACTCTGATAGAAACTTGGGTATAGTTGGGTATGCTTTTTAAGACTTAAGAGCATTAATTTTCTAATACTTTTGCATAAAACAGCAAACAGCAACTTCAACATCCGAAAAAGTGATTCATAAAATGTGTCTTTACTTAATTAAAAAGTTTTTAGTAGAAATGAATTTATAGCAGCTACTTTCCTGCGAATTCATTAAATTGGTTTTAAGCAAGTTGAGAAAGGTTAATTATTATTTTCTCTTTGCTCCTTAATGAGACTTAATGCTTAATTAGGGAATCTAACTAGATTTGCACTTTGTTGAATGCACTGCCAAAGGGGAATTCGCACACAGCCTAGAACTTAAATACCAATTTTTACAATTACATATAATAGGCTTAAGAATATACAGGGTGAATAAAAAAATTTAAACTTGGATTATTTACGAGTTTTAAGAACAATTTTTCAATTTCATTACCTCGACAGAACTAATTCATGCTAACCTAAATCCTCATTTAATGCCTATTACTCAAATATTGCTATCTTAATAAAGAAATTTGGAGTATTTTTGGCGAAATATGGTAACATGACTTTAATATTTCCAAAAAAAAAATATAATAATATTACAGGATATTGTGCCGTTTTGTAATTACATTACCGGATAATTTATTCCCCAGATTATATACATGACTAACAGAAATTTTGTCAAATTATATATATCAGGCTACAGTTTTTGATAAACCTTTCAAAATTTTGAAAAATTATTAAATTAATGAATTACAATTGACCCTGTTATATGTAACCTTTACATGTTCCACTTTAAACAAAAACAAAAGATGAAATTCTCCTCAACTTGCACTTCATATGCAATAAAAACTTGTGTAATTTATATAACTAAGGAATAAAGTAAATGAAAATGTAAAATAATAATAAAAATTTAGGAAATATAGAAAAAAAATCAGACAAAATATAGTTTAAGGACATCTATAAACCCTGTGATTCTATCCTACTTATCTTGAACCCTTCCAGCTTAGATATTATTTCTATTTAATTTTTTTCTCCTGTAAAATCTAAATATATGATTACTTTGCAACCTCTAAACAGTTTTCGTAATAACTGCCATTGGTTCTAGCTGTATCTAGAAGGAACGAATTTATCCTTTGCAAAAGCAGCACAGCAACTGCCAACTGCATCTGTGGCAAAGCATTGATAAATGATAAAATTCAGCCCATATTAAATTGGAAATGATTTAAATCGCACTTGCAAACCTATTAAGAAGATCGAGCGACCTAGAAGCCCCCCTTCAGTATCATAACAAACTAAAGAAATTCGTATACGTTTGAAGCTAAATTACCTGGAAAGGGTGCTGAGGTCCTTAAATTTAACTACAAGTCAGCTATAACCCTTTCATAAAATTTTTAACAAAAAAAATATAATCAACTCTTATAATTTAAAGGGACAGTCTCACTTTGAAACAAGTTATTTTTAAACAGTACACAATTACTAGATATTAATTTCTGTGCCA
>JAQIXP010003140.1:0-13613 GCA_034700285.1 Proteroiulus fuscus
GCGACTTCACACTTAATTTATTTCTCTTTCCTGCAAAATAAGTTTAAGTCAAAAGGGCGAATTTGCATTTTTAAGCCATTTCTTTCACAAATGACTCAATTAATTGACTAATTTAATTATTTAACAAAAATTAACCCATTCCCTATAAAATATATATATTGTTCTATCTGTTCACCCAATTTCAGCCTTTTAACATTGTTTATTTCTAAGTTGTACCATTTTTCAACGAAAACGCTATTATCTCAAAGCCCACTTTTTGCAAATTCGTCACTTCTGAATTAAACCATCGATTTAATCATTTAAAACATTCCTTGCCCTTTTCCTAACCAAATTTTTCTTCCCTTATTTTCCCATGCAAGACATTTTATGAACACTAAGCATCCTGAGAAAAATAGGTATAAGGACAACATGGGACTGCAGTCCTGTGACGTCAAACAGGTAACACACACGAGTCTCGTTTTTTAAAATCTACAACATATTTATTTTCCCCAACTGCAATTTTAAATTAGGCAAATGCTCGTTAATGCCCTATACACATTTTGTACGGTTTCATTCCCCTGCCCCCCCTTCCCCCCTTATTAACAACTTTGGTCAAGAAACAAAATGGCTTCCTAAAGTGGGTCAATCTGCAAAAAGTAAGTCCATTTTAGAAGTTTTTTAAGAGAGCAAAATTGAGTCCACTAAATAGATATTCCGCTCATGTAACAATATTATAATAATAGTAATAAATTGCTAAGGTTGAACCTCTTTTTTTTTTGGGCGTTGATCTCTATGGCCTACAAAGACAAAACGGTGTGGTCAAGCGGTCAGCGTGCGCAAATATAGCACTCCTGGCGCAAGTGCCAAAATGGACATGTTTCTATACGTATAGCTACTAAATATGTATGCAGATACGATTTTTCACAACTTTCAATTATGCTAATTCATGTTTGTCCGAATAAGCGAACGAGTGTCCACTCTTGGCCATCAGATGGTCTTGAGCCAAAACACGACGGGAGCAAAAAATTACAAATTATCAAAATGAATATATTCAATTATCATTTTTTACCTCCTATATATATGCTGTTGTTTGTTGTATAAAAACAATAAATAACAAATTATCATTTAACAAAAAATATGTCACGTCATTGGTCAGTCAAATTATATTTATTATAGGTCAATCGGATCACCATGCAGCTATAGGTTCAGTAATGTATATTTGAAAGCCTCGAGAGCAATTGACCACTGTCCAGAAAATTCCACAAAAATCCATTTCAACTCATATTGCCACCCACAAACCATCGAAAATCCTAAGTGTGTGTGTGGGGATGTGGGGCTGGAAATCCCATCATTATTAAAATTGCAGAAGTTAACAGTAGCGAATATCCAACAGTGCACGGTATCATTCCTAAAAGTTACAAGTAGCCAATGGTACCATTCGTTAGTTTATCCTTTAAAATGTCTCGTGACCTGGATTTTTATTTTAAGACAAGTAGCGAACGTGAAAATTTTCGCTCATGCTTTACACACTTAATTTATTTCGCTTTCCTGCAAAATTAATCAAAAGTCAAACTAGCGAATGTGCATTTTTAAGCCTTTTCTTTCACAAATGACTTAATTAATTTACTAATTTAATTATTTAACAAGAATTAGCACGTTCCCTATAAAATATATCTATTGTTTTATCCGTTCACCCAATTTCAGCCTTTTAACATTGTTTATTTCCAAGTTATACCATTTTTTTCATTAAAAACGCTAGTACAGTATTTCAAATGCAAGTTTTGGATTATTCGCTACTTGTGAATTAAGCCATCGATATCATCCCTTCATGCATCCAGAAACCTCGTCAATTATATACCATAACCAGTATACAGCAAAATTAAGTAATTGCCATAAAGACACCCTAGTGTAAATATTTACAAAAATGTCTAAAGACAAAAAGTTAAACATTTTTAAATTGATGGATTTATTTTCTATTGAATACATGCAGTATCTGTTAAGCGTGAATGCAGTTTGAACGAGCGGTTGGTTAATCATTTGAAAACAAATCAAATTGTTTATTTTTTAAATCTATTTTAATTTGAACACGTTAACTATATAATTATTAGTATAGGACCAATGCCAAATTCACCCTCGTGCCATGCACCAATCACTATATTTGGCAGCATTTAAATGCTCATTATAACAATTGGGTATAAATCACAATTAAACCTCTTTTTTTGCCAATTTAAGATCGTTTTCTTGTTTAAACTTAAGTTGGGATAAAATAAAAGAAGGGTTGGGAGGGGGGCAGAAGAGAGAAATTATTATTTTGCTTCTTGGCCAACATATATGCAATATTCCACAATTCAAAATTGCTAATTGAGCAGCGAAATGAGAATAACGTCAGCAGGCATGCAGCACTTGCTAATGATGCACCACTTCACCTGCATAATGCAGTTAAAGGGACAGTCCCACTTTAAAACAAGTTGATTTTAGCAAAAAGCATGAATAATTGAAGAGCTCAGATGAAAAAGTCTTGAGATGAGACAGTTATGTAAAATTGTATAGCTTTATATAATTACATGTCATTTTGAGGTTTATTCCCAGCTTAAATCACTAATCCAGACTTGAGCAATACACCCAATGTGTTCTATCTGCTAAATCGTTGAAAAGTTGGTGTAAGAATATATATAGGAATGCTCAAAATTTTGACCACTGAAGATGAAAAATGCCAGTGTATAGAATGTTGCGTATTCAGTACCCAAATTTGGGTATAGGGTTAAAGTATAGACTCAAAACACCTAATTTCCTTCAAGAAAACCTAAATGTGAAGCTGCATGCATCCAATGCACAAGTTTCTATAGATCTTAAAAATCAAGCTCATCAGAATTTTAAAAAATAACTCATTTTTATGCAATAAATCTGGATTTTCTCTAAATGCATTAAATCTCAACACAAGAAATCTGGACTCGATGTGGTTCTTGATCTCATGCATTTCTTCAATTATAGGAATTAGTGGGAAAAGTTATAGACACAAAACAGCACAACCATAAATAGCTCGGAATACAAAAAAAAATAGTTAATTTTTCGTTTCTGGGTATTGAAGTGTTTTTATAGCTTATCTCATCTGATGCAAAATTATCCAGGTTAAACACAAAATAATGCATGCTGCATTTCCGCGGGGGCGATCCAAAAGCATTAAAATAAACCTTGAATTTCCACAGGCCTAATTTGGATCTAAATAAACTACACATGTATACACTATAACATATAACTATCTGGTTATTTCTTTAAAACAGTTGTTTCATTTCTTTTAACCATTTATACAATATAAACATGAAAATATATAACACGAAATATACGTATGGGCTTATATACACTACATGCCTGCCATACGCTCGAGGGTACATTCATAAAAGCCTGTCTTTCATTCCATATGATATATGGAATCTCTTGTGATACACACACAAAACATAATATCATATAGGGGGCATTCAACAAGTCACGGGACTGCTACAGCCTCCAGTGCATGCATGGTCACAGGCGTGACATCATATTCGGTAAATTTTGCATAAAATGCTTGAAAAAATCTTCAGGTGTGCATGGTACCATCTTAAATAAATAAATTAGTCATGAAATTTACTGAGCTTTCCCCTCCCCCAATCCCCATCTTTTAAGGTGATCAAAGCAAAATCGCTATACACAAAGTATTCACCATGGCCAAATGCAAAAGAAGCGCCGTCACGTTAAGGTCACCAAGTGGCGCCGAGGGAGGAACATAGTCACTGCTGCAATGGCGTGGGCTATACGTGATGAGTATATACTTTTAACGAACTGCCACAGTATTAGCATTTAAGTATAAATACTTATTTTTATTTTGGCCAAAATCTAATTTCCTTATTTACAAATTATTAAAACACGTAAGCAAAGTATATATGGGCAAACCATAAATTCTTGCGCACTTGCTTAATATCTTTCCTTTTCTTTGTCCACCATTTGCATTACCCACAATGCACTAATGTCAAATCATCAAGAAACCTGCATACATTAACCAACTCATGCATGCACGATTTAAACGCTCTTAATATTAATTTGCTAAATCAAAACCATTCCCGCGCATATATAATAAGTAATTGCAAAAAATAATCAATGTCCTATTAATACTATATGGTCATAATCAAAAATGTCCATGGGAATGGGACATTTGTTGTTAACAACCAAATACAACGGTTACAACCATTCAAAACAAGAGGGTCAATATGGCACACCGTCCATTAATGAAATTTTATTTTAAATATCACTATTATAATACGATTTTCAAAAAAATCTTGCTATAGTGTTTTTGTCCGATTAACATCATGTACAACGTGGGATTATTAATGCATGCGGGTATATAAAAATAGGCTTACACAATTAATGTACAATTATATAGGATAGAACCATGCCCGTATAAACACAGACCTCAATTCCAAGCCATAATGGGTTAAATAATCAACTAAATAGCAAGCATAAAATCAGCATTAACCTACAATTCAATGGGCAAATGTGCAAACACCTCTTACGGATACAATTTTTTCTAATATTGCAAAAAGAAATCAAATTTTCCCATTAGTAAAATCTTTATTGATTTAAACTATATAGAATTGCTACCAGAAAGTCTATATTATCTTAACAAATTCAAAATAAATACGTCCAGTGGCCAAGAAGAGTACTAAACAGTAGAGCTGATTGAACATATTATAATCATAAAAGTGCTGCCTTCCTAATTTCAACACTATAAAAATCCACCCTCAACGCAGTGTTGGACAAGTGCAGGGAAAGTCATAAAAGACTTTGAAATAAGGCGATTGTATATAGGTGACCATGCAGATGAGCACGAGGCTCGTACGTGCACATTCCATAGACTCTCGCTCCATTTTACACGTGCCAGCCTCGTTCTCAACTGCATGGTTCCAAGCATATATAGACCATGTTACTGACAATTTAAACGATGTCAATAGATGGCGATAGTGACGAATACGAAAAAATCCGCCATTTTAGGTGGGATACTTTGTATGCAGGTATTCAATGTGCAAAAAAATAAAAAAAAAATCCTATTTAGCAATTAAACGAGTGATTACTTTAAAAATGCCAAAATTAGCAAAACAATGCCTAGCTGCATGCAGACATTGAACAGGAAAAATATTTGCCGATTACAACTTCTTTGGATAATTAAAATTTGGACTTTTAACTCTGTTGCCATATATAGGCAGTCCAGGGTAAGTATCCCACTAGTAATGGCGGAAAATATCGTCTTATTTCAATATGGCGTCCCGCTGCAATATCGAAATGGCATGGTCTATAGAGAGCTGCAGGTTATATACAGGGTGAGCATAAAAGAATGCCCATACTTTAAAAATTAATTACGGCAAAAGTACAAAAGATACAACATTGCGGTTTGCTTTATTCAAAAGATAAACTCACAAAGTTTATTAAGGCGCTCTCGTTTCAAACCATTATGACCAGCATGCAATGCGTGGCATCCCTTCCCAAAAATGGCGTCTGTGCAACAGACAGCACTGTGTGTGTGATATGGTTTTGTGAGTAAATCCGTTAGTATAGGGAAATAAAAATTCAGAACAGAATGCGAAGAAGTGGCACCACCATTTAAGTCCATAAAACAATGGGCAGAACAATTAAAACAAACGGGTAGTGATTTTAAAGATGAAGTGTCCTGGAAGGCCACACGTGTCAGACCAACAGATTGAAAGAGTGTGGGTAAACATTTCTGAGCAGTCCAATAAACTACCCCTTTGTTTAAATTATTCTACTCGTTTTATGGACTTGAATGATGGTGTCACTTCTCCATATTCTGTTATGAATGTTTATTTCACTGTAGTAACGGATTTACTCACAAAACCACATCACACACAGTGCTGTCAGATGCACAGGCGCCATTTTTGGGAAGGGATGCCACGCATTGCATGCTGGTCGTAATGGTTTGAAACGAGAGCACCATAAAAAAACTTTATGAGTGTATCTTTTGAATAAAGCAAACCGCAATGCTGTATCTTTTGTACTTTTGCCGTAATTAATTTTTAAAGTATGGGCATTCTTTTGTGCTCACCCTGTATATTCGCCAATGAACTTTTGTCACATGAAATGCTTCCCAAAATTGTCGTAAAATATATATACACATATACACATGAATAATTTATATCCAATTAATGCATGCGCTTACGACATCTATATTGAACTCACAAAACAAATTGAGAAACCAAAACAATTTACAGAGGATCGTAATTTTCCAAAAGCAAAAGAAAAATAATAAAGTCTTCAAATTAAACGTTAATGATAACAACCTGCAGATAGAGCCGACTATCACCAAAAAAACCTATAAAACCTAAAACTAGTTCAAACTATTAAACCCTAATATATAAAAGCCTAACTATGTAGTATAATAATGGATCACATGTATACAATCACGATCGTGCAATTACACAATAGTCACGGCATACATGACTTTGTTTTGTGTACGACATGTGTGTGCTAATAATGACACTAATGTTTCAATAATAATAATAATAACAAAGATAAAATAAAAAACAGCAAGAAACTAATTGGCCCGTGACACTAAATTATCATAGTTATAGGGAATTAGCCTATACCAAATAGAAAGTGATTCAATATAAATGACATAAAATAAATCAAGATCACCGAATACCCATACAAAGTGGACGAGAAAAAATTCCCAGGCCAAATTATTGCATGCATTTTTGTCACTTTTTTAATATGCGGGTAACCCAAAACATTAATTGTCCTCATTTATGCAAAAAAAAAGACAAAAATGCAATCCAGTTAAGATTTCACTATATCATACTCTGAATATTTGGGGGCGTATCAAAAACACGTAAGCCCAGCTGTTGCAAGTAATGACAAGGAAAAAAAATATATTTTTTTTAATAATTATATTAATATATTCATAAAATGGATTAAAGTAGAAAGGGGTATACATAAAACTCAGCATGAAATTGAAATTCTTCACAGGTTGCCTATATAATAGACCCACGTACAATCGCAACGCCCTACATATACAATTTAATGCAAATTTCATGCAACGAATAAACTCTCATTTCATATGACGAGGGCAACTCATAAAAACCTATCTCATTTTATATAGGCCTAATAATTACAAATAAGTTTTAAAACACGTATAAATGCAGAGACCCACTGCTCTACTCTCATTTATCCACTGGGTCGTCCTTTAAATGACGTCATATGCCAGCCCTTCCCAATCATGTTATAATTTTCAAAAAATTATACGCACAAAAATTTCATTGGTAATCTTTACTAATGGCGTTCCAAACATCATTTATCATCACAAAAGTATGAGCCAAAAATGATAATAATACAGGCCATCTGCCAATTGTATAATTTTTGAATTTGGCTAACTTGGCAAAGGGACCTAATGCCATAATTGCATGCTTTAAGCATATCGATTGAATTCACTATATGTATCAAGTTTGGCACTTTTCATGCTCACGCCGCGCTGCCTTGAACATAGATCATTTTGGCCTCTTTGAACGAAACAAAAAATGGAGTATTATATAAATTGGCTACGCATTAGTATATGACCCACGACCCCTGGAGGTGTGACCTATATATTCGAGTAGCTTAGGATGAGAGGTATTTATTGTCTGTGAGTTAAAGTTACGAAGTTATAACTACATTTATACATTTAGTTAACATGGCGTCCTATGGGAATTCGACACACGACGAATCATTGCATGCCAAATTGCTCGAGTATGCCAGTCCACTTTTTCGTTGAATAGGGTCTGCATGTATCTGCAGACGAGCCTATAGGCATAGACTCATAGTGGATCTAAAGTTACCAAAAACTCAAAATTCAGTTTTAGGCCTACCGGTATAATAATTCTATATAGAGAACAAGATTAAGCTATAGGGGCAGCTTAATTGTCGATATTTGCTGGAAGGTGGCGTGAGTTTACTGACTTAGAACGTGATCACGTGCAAAATTGAGCAAGCATCCATGGAATATATGCACGTGCCTGTAGTTAAGCACGTGACTTGCACATGCAAAATTTGAAATGTATTATTATGAAGTGTTCACGTGCAATTTCACGTGCTCAACTGGATCAAAAACAGCAACAGCAGCGCCTTGTATCAAAAAATAGGCAAAAAATATGTAGAAAATTCCACCGCCATGCACCGCCTCTTGCTATAATCTTCTTCTCTATATGCAGGCGCAGTTGACATCAAAAATAAAATTTAACTTCTTCTTTCTGCATGTTGTTGGCTTTCTTAATTGCATTCACAAATTCACAATCTATTACCACTTTCCCACTTTCACTATATGCATACGCTCGTATGTATAATAAACTCACACGATGCAGTTTAATATACTATTTCCTATGAAGTCCAAATTGTCAAAAAAGTAAACGTTGCAAACAATTGCAAATCAAAATCCCAATTCGAACTAACTTTTAAATTTTAACATTCCAAATTCTATAACTGTCAACTGCCAAAAAACATTCCATTCTTTTTCAAAATCCCTGCTGCACGTGCACCCCCCATATGGAAGCAAGCAAACGTTCCATTTTCGGACCAAGCAAACAGCTCGTGCAAAATTCAAATTTCTGAACCAACCACTTCCAATTAAGCCAAAATTCAGAATTCAAATTCACCCTCGACAACAATTTAAAGAAAAATGCCAACCGTGAAATAAACCAAGTGGCACACGTGTGCAGCACTGTATATATTATACGTATACGTTTTGCATTGGCAATGAGCAGCTATTTTTCCACGCATCGACAAGCGTTAAACAGGGCGTGTGCACGCATCTAATTTTGGCCCACTTAAGCGCACCAAAAATAAATAAAAATTAAGTTTTTAAAGAGAAAGAATTTCTATCTATCTATATCTATTCTCGCCAGGGTCAATCTGGTTTTACATTACAAACGAAAAAAAAATAATCAATTTGCACAACACCACAAAATCCTGATAACGTATAAGCCACGACATTTCTTTGGTTGGCCGAAAACAAAACCTAATAAATTAACCAAAATGTAAATATTTAAATTAAAAGCAAAAAGTATACCATCATGCAGAGTCTGCAACTCATGCAGAAGAACTCAAGGACTAGTTTGTTAACAAGTAACATTAACAGCATACAGTTTACGCACAAATTCAAACTTGAAATAATATATGATGCGAATATATATACTTCCCATGCATCGGCCACATCGTACTATACATACTAAATATGGACAAAGCGAGCCATGCATTGCACACAGTCAGTATACAAGATGGTAATTTAAGACTATTTCTTCTCCCTCCCCCCCCCTTTTCTTTTCTTTCATCCATCCTAAATGTGTTACAATTCCAGAACTTTTGTATACGAGTGCCAGGCAAAGTCAACGAGAAGAACCAAGAAAAGTCTAAAAATATAGCCCATCATGCAGCAAGCAGACCACAAATTAGCAACAGACGATCGTTAGGCCTGCTCATTTTTCACAAACTATATATAACAAGTCGAGACACTCACTATCCTATATGAACTGAAAAAACACCCATAAATCCAGGACTTTTCCTTGGGCTTTTTCGACAAACAATATTATACATGTTATCTATAGGCCTATATATATCCAAGTTTACATTTTTTAAAATAATTCTTCTACCTCGTCCATCACGAGCTTATTCATGAGCTCGTGAGCCTGGTATATACAAAATTGAAAATTGAAGTACATCAACAAATTCCAAGACTTTCAAGGACTGGAAAATATTTTTCCAGGGTTTTCAAGGCTTTCCGGGATATAACCTCGAAACTTTATTTCATTATTCCACAGATTCTCGCACAAACTTGATCTGCAAAGTTTCCTGCCATGCAGGCCGGTAACGTTATAATAGGGTGGAATATAAAGCAAGTTATAAGGTCAGCCCGACTATACACGTTTGAAAGTTTTCCTATTGCACAATATACATGTATGTACATAACGTCCTTTATACGGTGTCACGAGCCCTCTCCTCCAACCACCCCCTTCAAAATAAAAAACAACAACAATAATTGCATTAAATGCAATATAGCAATTTACCACTTTAAATATATATCATCGCCAAATCATGAATAATGTAAAATATAGCCCATTTTGACCAAACACAAAGGCATCTTTTTAAGATATTGTACACTCGTAAGTAGCCTATACTTCAAGTCACAAATCACAACAAAGATCACTATAGAATTGGATAATTATTTTTTAACTCATTATTATTGTCACATCATGCAAACTGAACAAAACAGCGTTTAATAGGGTGTACATTATGTACATAAATACATAAAGCATGATTTATAAATTTTAAAGAAAAAAAAATACAATTCAAGTTTTGTTTCAGTTTCAAAGTAACATCGAACATTATACTTCTGGTCGGCGATAACCGTTAACTCATATGACAAGCCAACAGAATAGGCCTACATTTTCACGCTACAATGAATTATTATGGTTGATTAACCATTCATTGAACGTTTAACATAAATAAGATAAATATTCTAATTAATAAAATTGGGAACCAACCCATTTAATAGTCTGTTTGTAAAAAACTCAAACTCATTATATACAGGGTTTTGCCATTCTTACAAAATGGTCAAATATGATGTCCCGGTTGGTTTGCTGAAAGATGACATTGCCAATGTGCTTTCAATATTATTGTTTTTATTATGCCAATATTAACTTATTATATAAATAAGTCCTTCTCAGTAAAAAACAGTTTTAATGCTCCAGAATTTGATATGCATCAACGACAATACCTGAAATGTCATTCCCTCACCATGTCCCAGAATGAATCATGCAATTTATCATCCTTATAATAAAAATGTACTGTAGCCATTAAATTATGAAATAAATGGCTATAGAATTTATTAATTAACCATCTCCAAATATAGGTTCATCCTAATAAGGTTTCAGCTTTGCATGTACAGCTAGTGTTTCATGCAGTTAGAATACTGGGGTGTACATAATGAGAGCAAATTCAAATTTCAATGAGATGTGTTTTCAATGGATTTGAAGCCATATATTCTTTACTTTCATCATTCCCTCATTATCATAATTAAAACCAATGCGTTAACATTGTTAGTTATCTCTGCTCGCATTTTTCTGATGCTCCAGATCAGAATGGCATTTAGAAAACAAATAAAAAGTTAATGAGTTTTCAACTTCATTTTATTTAATTTGTATTTCTCAAATTGTCCCCTTTTCGGAGAATGACCCATATATATACATTTTGACTCATTGCGATCTGACGAAGAAAACTTTCTTAAATGCAGATCAGTGAAGGAATTTTCAGCCCAAAAATAAAACTTAAAAATCTTTACCAAATTAAAAGTCCACATCACCGATAAAGTGAAACGGACATTTTTTGGTACAAATTTTTGTTTGAATTACCACGTTTATTCCGTAAATAATGACATTTCCCTACATTTTAATCATTTTCACCAAATTTTACAAACTCTTCTATCGTTTTCACATTTCAAAACTTTATCCTTAATATTCTACCCTCTTTCAAAAAGTAGGCCTAAAGCGCCATCTATCATCTATCATCGATCGATGTCTTTCGATCAGCTATACCTTCTGGCCCATGTTATTTGCCATAGATTCATGGCGCCATCTATGATGAACAAACTTCAACTATACAGTTTGTCCCATCCCAAAATGGCTGACAATTGTTTCCCACCCCCCCCACCATACCTGTGAAACGGTGCATCATGGGAGTACTTTTGAAAGGCTTATAATTCACCAGGGTTATACTAACTCTGTAAGTATAGTACATACATTAAAAGTTAGCCGACGTGCGACAAGCGCCTTGCAGCGGGCCAAAAATTCCCCAAATTTAAATGCACGGCACATTTCAACAGCTCGAAATTCCGCACATACTAAAAATCACCGAGAGACATATTCCCCAGATTTATGTCCCATCCTTGACCACGCGAGCATACGGGGCCCAGCTGGTCACTCAATTCGAGCAATAATGAATAAAACATTTTAAAACACAAGAAACCAACAATGACAAAAACCTGTTTCCCCCCATTTTTTTTCCCTTTTTCTCTCTAGAAAAAGCCATAGCCTACGTTATTTAACGTAGGCTATGAAAAAGCCTTCAATTTCAGAACCAGGATATATCGTTAGTGAATATGATTATAATTCTGTGACATGGCAAAAAAAAATTTCCAGATAAATTTTCCAAAAGCGTATGTCACGCTCCAGCCATCCCATGGACAGCGAGGGCCATACCAGGTAAAAAAAAAAAACCAGGTAGCTAAAAAGATGCTTTTAAAAACTCAAAAAAACACACAACAAATGCAATTAGCCTACTTGTAATAAAACAAAACTTTCGTGACAGCAAAGGTGAGACCACTCACCAAGCAAAAACATTTCCCCCCCCCCCCCCCCCCGTATACGATTAATAAAAAAAGTTAAAAAATTTTTCAATTCGATTCAAAACATACGAGTTCGAGAGTGAAAACGCAAAAATTATGCTAATTTTTAGTAGTACGGTACACGTAGAGACGACGAGGAAGGTCAGTCTCAAAAAATCTATACTGACAGCTCAATCAAAGAGTTAATAATAAAAAATGAGAGAAATATTACAAGGAAGGACAAAGAGCGGAACAAAAATTAATTACGAATATAATTATTTTAGACGAATCAACGTGTATAGGCCTATACATACATACCAGGATTCATATGCATGGCGGCCAATATGGACACACAAATTCGCAATTTACATACAAATTAATCATTTGGCCAAAAACGATGGAAAACGCAATGGGGTCAAGGGGGGTATGGTCAGCGAACAATTTCCCAGAATAGCTGTCCACACGTATATAGCATTTTCCTTTTTTTTTTAAAAGAAAAAAACCAAACTGCTCATAACTCGCGAAAAAGCCATCGAAAAAATGGACATTTGCATGCGAATGGTTATATGATTCGCAATTGAGATACCAGCATGCGGGTACGGGTCATTTAATATCGCCCATAAAAGACGTCAAAGAAGCAATTGACCACCATTTACTGACCAATTACAGAAAACAAAAGTAAACAAAAGGGAAACAATCTGATACATTTGTATCTAAATTGCACGCTCATAAACTTTTTAAAACAATGCTGAATGCTGAAAAAAATAAGCTAAATTTTAAAACTGTGCATTTAATCCACATATAGACTTAATTGTCCAAGTAAAGAATAGACCTACGACTTTTTCGAAAATAACTAATAAAATAAATTTTTGGGGAAAAAATGTATTTGCATATAATATGACACAAACATCTTGCATATATATAGGACCAAGTAAACATGGAATGTAAATCACCAAAATCCCTCAATAAAGCTTAACCCAATGTATGCTTAACTTTGAATTATATTGAAATATAATTGAATTATATTGAATTGAATAATTGAATTATGAACCTATAATGCATTTTCGCTACAGAGAACGTGGACTGTATAGATGGAGACATCATAGACTATTAATGGGAAAGTCCCAATTTGTAACAATTGATATTCAAGTTATTCACACTTACTATAGAGTCCCTGGTAGCCGAGCTATGCTCGGGGTATTTTTATTAATTATTGGATATGAAATTGTTAGCAATATGTGTATAT
>JAQIXP010003141.1:0-13608 GCA_034700285.1 Proteroiulus fuscus
GGCTCTGAAATCCACTCTGAAATTTGCCATTTTAGAGGCCAAAATACCAGGGTTTTCTATTGCCATGAAATTTAGCCATATAAGACCAATCAGAATCTTAACTTTGTTCGTTTTACACCTACCGGCCTAGGTGTGAAAGGTAAGCCTTTATACACCCGTGATCTTTTATTAAAAGCAAGCATCTATGGAATTTGGCATACACATTAGCAACATTTTTGTGGAATGAGCAAATCATTAAGATGGTAAAGTAAACTAACGAATGACATTTCATGGTGACTACTAACCTGGAAAACCTGGAAATCTCAGGGAATTTTATATTCACCCTGGAAAGCCTGGAAAACTCGGGGAATTTTGAAATTGAAACCTGGAATTTTTCAATTTCACCTTTTTTAACTTTGTATTTTTTTTAACGTTATCCCGAAAATCAGCCCAATAAAATGATTTGTCTAATTGGCTGAGCTGCAAAAATCAAAAATGATATCTTGGCCCTTCAATGGAAAGCAAATGATTAGCTTTGAAATTTGTGCATTTCGTTTTTTTTCGTCGTTGCACCATCCAAAATAAATGTTTTCGAACCTGGAAAAATGTGAAAATGACCCTGGAAAACTCAGGGAATTTTATTTACAGAAATTTGTAGTCACCATGCATTTGTTTATGGAATATTGAGGGATTGCCCTTCAATAGTTAAAGAAACATGATGTTATTAAACGGTAGTGGGGCCCATTCTAGAAGGCCCATCCTGAATTTCAACTATATGACAGGAATGTTTTTTTATATGGTCCCATTAGTTATGAATGGATCTATAGTTTGGAATTAGTCTCTGCATTTGATTCACATTGATTTACTGGAGATTTTAGGAAAATAAAGGCTTTGGCCGACTTGCCCAGTTCTGAAGTTTTTTGTGCCTCAAGGTCACGACCTGCCAAATGTTGGTCCAAAGGATTGATAATTTTTGAAAAGGGAAAATGCTTGTAAAAATCTTATCAACTGTTCTCTAGACTAACTAGGTCTGGCCTAAAAATTAGGACAGAAACACGCTAGATCTGGATTTGCACGCATTATTTTTCATTTTCTTCGCTGTAATTCGAGATCTAACGGCCTGATATTTTGGCCGCCCCCGGAATGGAACTCGAGATTTTTTTTAACTCTTGAGATCTGCTGTATGATCGGGTCGGATCTCTCGTTTCGATCAACCAGGTCAGTCGGACTTTTAGGTGCGACCAGTTTCCCATAGTGTATATTTTATTTATCGTGTTTTCCTGTTAAGTTGCACCCACCGGCCCTCAACATTTACCCTTTCTCACGGACCAATGTGAGACTAAAAAATTAAATTACAAATTTTTGATTTATTTTTTTTCTTAGAAATATTGCTAATTTTTCTATGCCTTGTTGCATAGAAAGAATGTGAAGCCGAAATTGAATGATTTCATTAATGAACTTTCCTCCTGTTACTAACAGATGGCGCTGAAATTTCTGAGGTTTTATGATTCGGGTAGCCGTGAGATCGGGCAATCATGTTTTATGTAAAAATTGTGATTTCTCGGTAACGGCAGGTTTAATTCGCATGTTGTTATTTTATTTCTACATTGTATTCTAATAAATAGTATTTATAAAAACGGACTTGTAATGAAGTGACTTACTCTTGGGGGGCAGAATGTACCATAACTTCCCCCCACTTCTAGGGTCGGTGCCAATGACCATTTGGCTTATTGAGGTCTCAAACTCTATGGAAAATTGTTATTGTATATTAAAGCAATATGGATGAAGGTTGTATTGTCATATTCTTTTTAGAAATGGTGCATCGTGGGAGTCTTTTTATAAAAGTAGCCCTTTTAAAAGTACTCCCAAAATGCACCATTTGAGACAAAAGACCCAATTTTTGACCATTTTTGTACAAGACGAACGGTAGTTGACGGTTGTGCATCATAGATGGCGCCGCAATTCAATGGCAAATAACACAGGCCAACAGTTTAGTGTATTTTGAGTGGTAGTTGAAGGTTATTTGCGGTAGATGGCGCTACAAGTATATGACGAATAATTAAACTGCATAATATCAATATATTGTAATGCTCATCTGCAAATTGAGGGCTTAATTCACAAGTAGCGAATAAGCCAATGATTGGGGTTTTATGGGAAAAAGGTATAACTTGGAAATAAACAAATTTTAAAAGGCTGAAATTTGGTGAACAGATAAAACAATATATACATTTATAAATTTTGTTACGGAATGTGTTAATTTTTGTTAAATAATTAAATTAGTACATTAATTAAGTAATTTGAGAAATAAAAGGGTTAGAAATGCGCATTCGCTAGCTTGACTGATTAATTTTGCAGGAAAGCGTAATAAATTAAGGGTGAAGTATCGAATGTGCACATCCATTAGTTTGCCCAATGAAAAAAAAAATGCAAAAAATGAGCGAAAATTGCCAGTTCGCTACTTGTATTTTAAGGAAAATCCAGGTCTCGAGATATTGTTAAAAGGTGAACTAACGAATGGTACCATTCGCCACTTGTAACTTTTAGGAATGATACCTCGTTGGATATTCGCTACTCTTCACTTCCGTAACTTTAACAATTATGGGTTAAATTAATTTCTGTAACTTTAGGCTCATTAGGGACACTTCCAGGATCACAACGGTACAATTATCTCATTTTTGACAAATTGGCTCATTCGCTACTTCTGAATTAAGCCATCGAAGTGTAACTGATGTTTTAGAGTGGCATGCCTCTCAAGGCGAGGTTCCAGTTAGTCATTTCGGGGTGAATTTCTTGAGATATTTAATAATTACTCGAAAAACTCACCAAAAGGGTAGGAATGCCGACGGATTCGGCAGCTTGAAAGGCCAGCGTGAAATTCCGCTTCTGAAATATTCACACAGAAAATACCGTCACAAATCCGCTAATTCTAGGCCCTTAATCAGCGGCAATTTTACTCGCCTTATCTTTGTTGTCGAGACTGTCGTAGGGAATAAGATCCGGCAGGTAGGAGTGCAAAATGGCGCAGAAGGCGAGACCGTCGTTCCAGCTGCTGCTGAAATTCGTTATGTCGATTCCCTGAGAAGGAAAAAAAGTTTTCACTTTTCCGGTGCAAAAATTGTTTTGCATCGGAAAGGGCAAATCCGAAACCCCACCTTGTATCCCAAGGCCTTATTCTGGCACCACTTCAGCAGGGCGTTGCGCTTGGATCCTCCCCCTCTGGCCAGGGTGCACAGCGGGTCCTTCTTGTCGTTGGAATCCCTGAAAAAAACCCAGGTAAGCGTGATTTTAGATATTCAGATTTTGCCAAAAATTTGAATTTTTATAAAATGTTGCCAAAAGAGATTTTTTAAAAATTTTGCCAAAGAAATTAAGATTTTTACAAATTTTTGCCAAAAAATTGAGATTTTTAAAAAATGTTGCCAAAAAATACTGAGATTTAAAAAAAATGTCGACAAAAAATTTGAGTTTCTTTAAAAATGTAGCCAAAAACATTTGAGATTTTCCAAAAATTTTGCCCAAATAACTAATTTTTCAATAAATTTGATAAAAAAAATGGAGATTTTTAAAAAAAAATTGCCTAAATTATTGATTTTTAAAATATTTAGTAAAAAAAAAGATTTGTACAAAACTTTATCAAAAAACTAAAATGTTTACAAAAATTTGCCCAAAAAATGGAGATATTTAAAAAATTTGCCAAAAAAATTGAGATTTTTAAAATATTTTGCCAAATAAAATGATTTTTTTCAAAATTTTATCAAAAAAAATCAAATTTTTACAGAAATTTGCCAAAAATAAGATTTTTAAAAAATTTGCCAAAAAATTGGATATTTTATTTTTTAATTTACAAAAAAATGGGGATTCTTAAAATTTTTTGCCAAAAATAGCGATTTGAAAATAAAATTTTTTGTAAACCAAGACTTTAGGGTTATAATCCCGACTAAAAACTACGACTCGGGATCCATGACGCCAACTTACCCGTAACTCGGGCGTTTTGCCGGTTCCGTCTTATTGGAGAGTATGGAGACCGGCGAGGAGTCCTGGTTGACTCCGACCTTCCCGAGCGGTGACGACGTCATCTTTTCAGGGGACGCCGAAGCGTTGGTCACCTTGCCGCTCGGCTGGGGCGACTTCTGGCCATCGGTCGAGGTGTTCCTCTGTAGCGGCCTGAGAGGCTGGACGCCGGTGTTGGCTTGGTTTTTCTGGTCCCGTAGAACAGTGGCCATGTCTCCGGACGTCGTTCGGGCTGGTGGCTAAAACGAGGACGAAGCGGTAATTTATCACCAGTATCGAGATCCAGATTCGGCGGAAAGTGCGGCACGAAGCACTCACTTTGATATAGAGGTCGCTTTCTGACCGCCTCATGATGAGGGAGAGTTGCGCCTGCTTAGAGTCCATCAGCCCCACGTTGCTTCGGCTAATGGTTGGAGACGTCGAAGGCGTTCTGGAAGTCGCTCCTGTAAAATACCATTTTAAAAGTATGACACGGTGTTTACCAGATCACAAAAGCCCCGTCCCAATGTCATATTATGTCTAAACTATAGTAAAACCTAACAAACGATAGGTGGGAGTCAGTGCCATCTATTGAGAGAAACTGTAAAAAAAACACCAGCCAATGACTGATGTCCGCATCAATAGCTAGAGACACGCTTTATTGAATTCGTTGTAGACATTATTCAAAATAAAAAGACTTACGGAAAAAATCTAACTGTCATACATTTCATTTAAAAAAAAAACATACAGCAGCATTAACCACATCAGGGACAACCCACCTCTTATAGCCAGCATATAGTCGCCGTCACTACAAAACCTCGTATCTCCAAGTTTTCACAATTTTATGATACGAGTGTCATTCGATGGATAAGACAATAATTTACGCTACATTAAAACCCCCTAAGTCCATAACATAGGCAACGCCCTCTATTAACAGAAATTAACACCTCATAACGCATTCATCACTTTTCTATTTTGAAGTTTTAAATGAGTTTCCTGAAACAACTATGTATTTGGAGTTACGAGGTTTTGTAGTGACGGTGACGATATAGGGAGAGTGACATACCGAACTAGTAACACTGTCAATAGATGGCACTGAAGAAAACCCATTTTTCCTTTGGGACGACAATAGCATCGCCCTCTATGAGCCCAGTATGTTTTTGTAATATCGATGGTTTAATTCAGAAGTGGTGAATTTGCCAAAAGTGAGTTTTGAGATAATAGCATTTTCGTGGAAAAATGGTATAACTTAGAAATAAACAATGTTGAAAGGCTGAAATTTGGTGAACAGATAGAACAATATGTATATCTTATAGGGAATGTGTTAATTTTTGTTAAATAATTAAATTAGTCAATTAATTAAGTCAGTTGTGAAAGAAAAGGCTTAAAAATGCAAATTAACTAATGCATAACTAATTTTGCAGGAATGCAAAATAAATTAAGTGTGAAGTAGCGAATGTGCACATCCATGAGTTTTCCCATTGAATAAAAATGAATGTAACAAAAAAAAGAAGAAGAAAAATAACGAAAATTGTCAAATTCGTCACTTCCTTTTTAATAAAAATCCAGGTATGGAGAAATTTTTAAAATGTAAACTGACGAATTGTACTATTCACCACTTCTAACTCTTAGAAATGACAGGTTGTGGCTTATTCGCCACTTTTCACTTCTGTAACTTTAACGATTATTGGTTAAATGAATTTCTGTAACTTTAGGTTCATTGGGGACATTTCCAGGATCACAATGGTAAAATTATCTAATTTTTGACAAATTGGCGTATTCACCACTTCTGAATTAAGCCATCGATATTTAGTTCACCTTGATACCAGCAGGGAAATAAATTTCCACCCAGGGTTCATACACTTACACTTAAATGAAATGCAAGGACTTTTCAAGGACAATGTATTCAGTTATCAAGGACCCTTTCATGCCTTCATTTGAGCTAAAACGTCCATCTATAGGTTTGAAATAAAGCAGGGTTCCCACTTAATTTCTACCAATTGAGTGTTCCTTGATTTTTCCTGACCAATTCCTTAAATTTTCCTAACCATTTCAAAACCTTTTCTGTATAGATTGAGATTGCATGTACCATTTTGATCTTATTTTCATTTGTTTGTTTTTGAGCCATTTCCCTGACTTTTCACTAATTTTTGGAAAATCCCCTAACTTTTCACTAATTTTTGGAAAATCCCCTGACCTTCCCTTATTTTTCAGCACCTAGATTAAAAATGGTTACGCTTATAAGTTTTAAGTTAATTTAAAGTTTAAACCAGACTTAGGTCTATTTTTACAGTTAATAAACTAACCACCTATAATCAAACTCAGTTTTCAATGCTATTTAAGGACAATCATCAAAATTCAAAAACTTTCAAGACCTTGAAATCACTAGCTCATTTTCCAAGGACTTTAAAGGCACGTACAAACCCTGTCCACCGTTCATTCGGTTGATCTCACTATAGCGGTCTTTTAAAATTTACTTTTAAGCTTAAAGGGATAGTCCCACTTTGAAAGAAGTGGATTGTTGGAAGAAGAGCACGAAAAATAAATTTCATGGAAAATGCAATTTGATTTGAGCCTACCAATCATTAAATCAAATGTCCCGAATACATGAATTTGGATAAAAAATATAAAGCCCAAATAGGCGCCATTTTACTGACAGTATGTAGCGCCCTCTACTGGATAAAAGGTATCAGCTCTTATGAAACACGTACACACGCATGTTCTAGAGGGCGCCACCAACTTTCAGTGTCTGCTGAAATCTACGAAAAAATGGCGCCTAACATGAATTTAACAAACGTTGTAATTTCTTCAATCTGGAAACTGCTGCAAGTATTAATAGGCGTATTTTGGCGTTATTACCCTGTCATACGCTGTAGTCATCCAGTTTACAAGTAGTTCTTAATTCTAACCTAGGATACAAGCAAAACGCTAAAACGCAAAGTTCTTCATTCAATGATTTTCCTGTACGAAGCATTCATAATTTCTGTTACCTCATTTGGTACACCACCTACTTAGGTAGATAACAGGTTGGTTACCCTTTTGGTTACCCGGCATCGTTATCCAAAACAATAAAACAGCTGGCGTCAACAGTAAACCGCTCCAGGTCCTAACTATGTATCCAAATGGTAACAGGGTAATAGCGCTAAAACACGCCTATTGTTACAGCCGTTCATATTTAGTAACTAGTGTGAACAACTTAAATATCCACAAAGTGGGACTTTCCCTTTAAAGTATTATCAAAGTAGTAGACTTAAAACCCGCGAATCAGTGTGGAGAATCGACCTAAATCCAAAAAATAATGTAGCCATTACTCAAAGAAAAAAAAAACCTACTTAATATACAAATCTAGCTTATTTGGTCTGAAATTCGTGATTTTTGAAACCCAAATAGAGATTTCCTTGGCACTGTGATCAGAATCATGATATTTAGGGCAGAAAGCAACGTTTTGTAGAAGCGGGATTTTAAAAATCCAGATCGTGATTTCAGATTCAAGATTTCGAAATGAAAATCCAGACTGGGATGCAAAAAATTTCATTTTTCCAGAAGTCATGTTTGTAAATAATCCAGATTTTTTAGGGTTTGAAATTTAGGATCTATGATATGATCTAGGATGATGGGCTCGGCACCCGTTTCTCCGATCTTAGTCAAATGCTCTAGAAACGAAGTCAGGCTTACCACTGCTTCCGTTACTGCCATCGCCGCCGTCCTGTCCTTTGGTCGGCTTGGAGGAATTCTCGATGGTCTCGATGAGACTCTTTACGGAGATGCGATTATCCGGCCTGCCCTGTCGGCTCGGCCGGAGCTGGACGTACTCGTGGTCCAAGGAGCTCAAGACGCTGGCCTCCGGTCCCATGGACTGCAGGGGACGTCGGTGGACGGTGGGCGAGGTGGTCGTCTTCATGGCCTGCAAAATACTCCAGCGTAAATTCCAAGCAATTCGGCAAAAATTCTGAACTTTTTGTCCCTTTCATCTCACCTTTAACCTTTCGTTTTCGGCCTCCAACCCGCAGATCCGGTCCTGCAACTGCCTCGTCTCGGCCGTCAGGTTCTCCACGTCCAACTGGGCTTCGGTCTTGAAGTCGTTGGCGACCCGCACGGCCATCAGGAGATCGCTCTGGAACTGCGCCCATTCTTCCGTCTAGCGAGGATCAAAGAAAAAAAACAAAACGGATGAAGCCGAGGTTCATACACTTACACACAAATGAAATTCAAGGACTTGCAAGGAGAATTTATTCAGTTTTCAAGGATCTTTTCATGCCTTGTTTTGCGGTAAAACGTCCATCCAGGGTCAAAATAAAGCAGGGTTCCCCCTAATTTCTACCAATTGATTTCCCTGACTTTTTCTGACCAATTCCTTAAATTTCCCTAAAAATTTCAAAACTATTTCTGTACAAATTGAGATTATGCTACTATCGGTCTATTGCTAAACCTTGATTTTCCCCAGTGACACCCCCAGGATTCTTACACATTGAAAAAAAAAATATAAATCCAGGACTTTCAAGGATTTTTATTTAAACATTTCAAGGGCATTTTCACCAAACATTATCTACCCAAGTTCCCATTTTTCTAAATAATTCTTGTTTCTCGTCCATCAGCTTATTTACTGACTGGTAAACAAATTTTTAAAATAAAAATATGTATTTAAATTCCAGGACTTTCAAGGCTTGAAAAATGTTTTCCAGGACTCTTAAGGACTTTCCAGGACAAAAATCTTTACCCAGGATCTACTTTAAAGCTTAAATTAATTAATCCAAGTTCCCATTTTTCTAAATAATTCTTGTTTCTCGTCCATCAGCTTATTTATTTACTGGTATGCAAATTTTAAAATAAAAACACATCAATAAATACCAGGACTTTCAAGGATTGAAAAATGTTTTCCAGGACTCTTAAGGACTTTCCAGGGGGGCAAAAAACTTTTCCCATGATCTACTTTAATGCTTAAATTTAATTAACCGTGCACCTAATCAAAATCAATTTTCAAGGATAATGAAGGACTATCATCAAAATTCAAGGACTTTCAAGGCCCGTATGAACACAGCCGGAATCATAACACTTTTTCGTACCTCTGTCTCGTGTTTGCCCCTCAGTTCGTCCAACTGCCGCTGCAGGGACTCGGCGTGTCCCGACGACTCGTTCAGCTTCTTCTGCAGCTCGCTGATGGTGGAGCGCAGCTCACGCTTGTCCTCCAAGTGGCGCTGGCACTTCCGCTCCAGTTCGTGCACCAGCTCCTGCAGGTCGAGGACCTGCTTGTGCGCCGCGTCTTTGGCTTCGAGGACTTGCTGCAGCTTGTACTCCACGTCGCTGATGTGCTTCTTGGCGTTATTTTTTGCCACCTAGTGGAAAATGGAAGAATTGAATTTTCTGTGGCGGAAATTACAGCGATTTCCAATGCGGCAAACTCAAATGACTGCTGTCCTATGTAGAAACTAGGAACATTTCCCCTCAAAACACAGAAATTTGTTTTCTTTTTGAAAATACAGGAATATTATAAGATTTTTTGTTTACAATATTATACGAGAATTATTGGAATTTTTTCCAAAAAAAGGAAGACTATTGCATTTTTTCTTAAATTATTAGACAATTATAGCAGTAATTAAAAAATAATAACAATAGGATTATATTATTACAGGAATTTTTTCCAATAATAATAGGAATGTTACAGGATTTTTTTTCCAAAAATATCGGATGATTATATTCTGTATAGAATATAGGCATTTTTTAATAAAAATTTATGAATATCATAGGATTTTTAAAAAAATAAAAGTATTATAGCGGCTTTTTTTTTTGGCAAAATGTTAGTTACAAGAATTTTTTTCCAAAAATATATGGAAATTATGGCAAATTTCTTTTCAAAAAAGATATGAAAATTATGGTAAATTTTGTTTAGGAATTTAGGACTAGCCTATCCCAAAAATATGGAAGTATTCCAGGAAATATTTTTTAAAACATGAAAATATGATAGTTATTTCCCCAAATATAAGTGAATATTACATGAATTAGTATGAAAAATTCCTATTATATATATATTCCTACATTTATGAAAAATGTGAAATTTATGGGAATTTCTTTTTCCAAAAAAATATACTAATTTAATGAAATTTTTTGTAAAAACCTGAGTTTTGTATGAATTTTCCCAAAAATATAGCAATATTTTTAGCATTTTGTCAAAATCTAGAAACCCAATTGTTCTGAAAATAAAGCAATAATGACAGTAATTTATTTCAGAAAATAAAGCGATAATGGTCGGAATTAATTTCCAAAAATGTAGGAATGTTTTAGGAATTCTTACCCAAAATATAGGAATATCAAAAAAAAATTTCCCCCAAATTTTTTAAATAAATATAGGGGTTATTTTTCAAAAAAAATATATTAACCTTAAAAGGGAATTTTTCATTAAAAAACATTGAGTTTTATAGAAATTCTTTCAAAACTATAGCAATATTGTAACACTGTTATTAAATATCAAGCAACATAAGTTTTTCCCAAAATAAAAGTAATAAATTACAGGAAATTATTTCCGAAAATATAGCCAAGTTTTAGGAATTTTTTTCAGAAAAATATAAGAATATCACAGAAACTTTTTCCTCCGAAATAGAAAAATTATGAGGATTACTTTCCAAAAAAAATATATTAACCTTAAATGACATTTTTTGTGAAAACATGAGACCTAATTTTTCCCCAAAAAAAAATCAACAATTACAGAAGTTTAGTTCCAAAAATATAGGAATGCTTTAGAAATTTATTCCCAAAATGTAGGAATCTCATAGCCTTTTTTCCCTAAAAATGGCCATATTTTAGGGATAAATTTCCCCCCGAAAAATATTAATATTATAAGAATTTTTACAAAAACATCCAGAAATCCGTACCATGGTTTCCTCCTGAAGGACGGACAACTGGTCCCTCAGCCGCGCCATTTCGCATTGGTTCATGGAGAGTTGCTCCTGGAGATTGGTCGCCTTGGCTTCCAAGCGTCCCTTCTCCTTCCTCGTCTGGTCCAGCAGTTCGTCCAGCTGGGATTTGCACTGCAGCTGGCGAGCCTGTTGCAACTCGATGACCTTGGCCTTCTCGTTTTCGAGCAGAGACTTGAGACTGCTGAGTTCGATCCTTTCGTTGTCCATGGCCTCCTTCATTTCCATCAGCTGCGCCTCGAGCGCCCTCTTGTCGGCGTTGGCACTGTCGATGGTCGATTCCAGGAGCTTCTCGCGATCCTCGACCTCGGCCAATCGGCCGTGGGATTTGTCCGCTTCCTCCTTGGCCATCCGGATCACTTCGTCGAGCTCGTCGTGCTTCATGTGCAACGCCCGAGTCTCGTGCTGGGAGCTCTGCGACGAGAATAAATTCTCAGTTTAAGCAAAAATGTCAAATTTTTCATTATTTCATTAAAAGTGCAAATCGAAACTTGGATTAGATTCGACAAAATTGTCATTTTAAAAATATGAGTTTGAGAGCGAGATTCAATGTTTTATGGAATCAGTATCGAAATTATGATTTTGAGACTGAAATCCAAAATTTTAAGGAATCGTGACTTCTGAAATAAGGGTATTGACAAATTCGTAACCTTGGAATAATGGTTTGAGATCAAAATCTAACTCTTTAATGGATTCATTATCTCAGAGATTCATGATATTAAACAAAAAATCGTGATTCTGAGACCAAAATCTAAACTTTTCAGGAATCGTGATTTCAGAAATCAGGATAGTCACAAAATCAAAGTTTCAGGATAATGATTTTAGACCAAAATCCTAACTTTTACAGAGTCATGATTTCAGAAATCATGGTATTACCAAAATCGTGATTTTGAAATAATGATTTTAGACTAAAATCCAAATTTTTACAGATTCATGATTTCAGAAATCATGGTATTACCAAAATCGTGATTTCGAAATAATGATTTTAGACTAAAATCCAAACTTTTACGGATTCATGATTTCGGAAATAATGGTATTAACAAAAAAAATCGTGATTTTGGAATTATGATGTTGAGACCAAAATCCAAACTTTTTAGAAACCATGATTTTCAGAAATCTGGATATTCACAAAATCATATGTTCAGAATGTTTTCATAACAAAATCCATACTTTTACGGATTCACATGATTTCTGCATGATTTCAGAAATCATGGGATTAACAAAATTGTGATTTTGAATTATAATTTTGACCCCAAAAACTAAACCTTAACAAATTCATTATTTCAGAAATCATGGGATTAAATAAATCATGATTTTGAATGAAGATTTTGAAAACAAAATCCAAACTTTTATGGATTCGTAATTTCAGGGGATTGACAAAATCGTTTTTGGAATTATGATGTTGAGACCAAAATCCAAACTTCATAAACTGTGATTTCAAGAAACCCGGATATTCACAAAATCCTTTCAAAATAACAATTTTAAACCAAAATCCAAAATTATATTGATTTGTGATTTCAGAAATAGTGATTTTCAGCGTGAAATTAAACTTCTCCGAAATAGTAATTTATGAAATTGGATTGAATTTTGATTTAAGCATTAAACTATGATTTGAAATTGTGTTTTCAAAAATCACAATTTGAAATTCATCTAGATTTTCTTCTTCAGAGGAATCAAGATGATTTTTTTTAAGGATTTTAACATTTCAAGTTGCCATTCTTGACAAAACTCACCTGTAGCAATTCCCACAACTTCTGTTCCCTCTCCGACGTGTTCAGCGCCGCGGCGCTTCCCTCGTCCTGCTGATGTTGTAGCAGCAGCTGTTTCAGGTTGTCCAACTGGGATCGATACTCGTCGACCAGCTGCACCTTGCTGTACAGCGATTCGAGAAGCACCTCCTTCTCGTCGGCCAGTCTCTCGTTATCGTTCTGCAGCTCGGTCAGCTGATCCTGCAGGTCGCTAAGCTCCTGCAGCGTGGCTTGCAGCTCTTCGCTCGTACTACGGAACGGTAAAAAAGAGTAAGAAGCAGGCCCGATGCAAGTTTAGGGAAAAGAAAAAGGAAAAACAGGCCTGATGCAAGTTTAGGTAACAGAAAAAGGAAAAAGCACCTGTAATGGGTTTCTTCCATCTGCATGATCCGGTCTTGCAAGTTGGCGACGGACATTTCGCTGATGCTGCTGCTGCTCTGCTTGTCCCATTCCAGGGAGCCGCGATCCGACATCGCCCTTTCCATGCCCGAGTAACCCATGACCAGGGGGTCGCAGCTGTCCGACTCAGCGTTGACAATGTCATTTTTGGACGACGTCAGAAAGGGATGCATCTGATTCCGAGAAAATTAACCAAATTTCCTTAAATATTTACAAATCAAGATTATTTGCCACACTAATCATGATTATTGAAACCAAACTGCAAATTTTTCATGGATTTGTGATTTTAGAAATCTCAATTTTTACCTAAATTGTAATTTTGTAATCAAGATTTTCAGCCGAAAAATCAAAATTTTCATGGATTTATGATTCTAGAAATCTTTTAATCAAGATTTTGAGAGTAAAAAGAACATTTTCACAGATTTATGTTTTTAGAAAACCCGATTTTTACCTAAATCGTAACTTCGTAATCAAAATTTTGAGACTGAAAATCAAATCGTCATTTGTGAAATCCAGATTTTGACAAATTCATGATTCCCGAATCGCGATCTTTAAGGGGGCTGTCCACACTTTTAAAAAATGCA
>JAQIXP010003142.1:0-13604 GCA_034700285.1 Proteroiulus fuscus
AGGTAACCCTTAAAATACGTGAAAACAATCCCTCAGTCCATTATTTCGGCAATCCTTCGCTTCGCTCGTGATGGCCTCGATAATGTACCTCGCGTTATTTCCACGTATTTGCCGGGTTACCTGAAAATGAGGGCATTAAATATACATAATTCCTTATTTTCATAAAATCAATATTATTAGCTCATTCGTTTCTTCTGAATTAAGCCATCGATATATCAGAAACGTCAATGATATGCATATCTAATGAGTGGTAACTTTTATTTTAGGCTTATCCGGAATATTTGATTACTTATCAAATTATAAAACCAGAAACGGAAACAAACATTGTGGTGCCCTCTTGATTAAAACAGAAGATAGTGAAATGTTGAGAATTGAGTAAGTACTCCTTCATGTCTAGCACGTTTAAATTTTAACTTCTCGGTTTACTTTATGATTTAGGGCCAGTTGCACCAACAAGAATTAACATTAACCTAATGTTAATCTTAGGTTTTCTTTGCATTCCTGAATTTTCATTGGCCCAAATCAGTCACATGATCATAATAACCCAGTGTTAAGACTTAACTGTTGTTGGTGCAACTGGCCCTTAGACATAAGTTTTGAACTTGTGTAATTAATTTACCAATTTGTGTTTATAATTGAAAACTTAAAAAACCGTGGTAAATTTCACAATATAATTGCATGATGTCTACCAGGTTATTAAGCGATAATTAATAAGTCATAATTTGGCAAAGTTAATAAACCGGCATATTTTTTTTTTATCATACCTGCGGTAAGTCAAATTTTGACAGATTCCATGTGGATATTCAATTTATTGCAATATAATACATGCAATTGATCTAAGGATATGTAAATCGAACAAAATTCTTTTGAAAACTGTTACCGGTACATTTTTTAAAATAGATTTTTACGCCTGTTTGTAATATTAATGAAGTCCTACATTGTAGGCATATTTACTACCGTAAATCTTCTATAAATGGCCCGGGAGATCTTTTCTTTCTTTGCCTTTGGAGGTAGGCGTAAATTAGGGATGGGCGTTTATTTTAAATTTCAAAGAATTCAGCTGGTCGTTTATTTGAAATTTAAAGGATATCTCAGTATCTTTATATATTATCCTTATTTAAGAATGTTTTCGTGAGAAACTTTTACCCGAAAAACATGTATTTTTATACAAGAACATCACAAACAAACTTAAACTACGCTCTAAGAGAAAGCGCCATTGGAGAATGGGCGAAATTTTGAAGTAGATCATTTGAGGATGGGCTAATTTTTGAAGTGGGCTATCTTTTAACATTTTGTGAAATTTTCCTGGGCGTAGTATAGATTCTGGGCAAAAACTCGGGATGGGCGTTTTTTAGAAGATTTACAGTAAACAATATCCAAAAACTTTAAAAGTCATTAGAAATCATACTGCTAATTAAAAGGAATTTAATTTTTCTTAACAGATATTGGACTGATGTTGCCAGATGAAATTTTAATTGATCTCATAGTTTTTAAGAGAGAAAGCAGACGGATCGATGTTGGACCCAGTTAACTTCCGTGTTGGCAGGGTCGGACTAGCTACATTTCGCCCCGTCGCGGGTAGCTTATGTAAATTTCCAAAACTTGACTCCCCCCCCCAATTCCCCTTAGTCCTATTTTGGCTCCCAATACCTTCTCCCGCCTTCCAATCCTGATTTCTCACTCGGAGGTTGCTTTCGTGACCCGTCTCAGCTCGTCTTCCTGCCGGTCATGCATTTTTTCTTGTATATAAAATTATATATTACTATTGGTCAATTTTACTCCCTATAATTATATGCATAGTTGTTAACGGAACTCTTGAAAGTAACGGTTGGGTGCTATTTTTTCGCGTGCACACACTATTTATGTATATTAGTACTTGTGCCTGATAATTCTCATCATAAAGCCTATTTTCCTAAGCATTTGTAAAAAAAAGCATGATAGTGGCAGTTCGTTTAGTCTTTGGTTATAAACGTGGTCATGGGTTCTAAATATGCGAATGATGCCATCATTTGAACAAGAATTTTTATTGCTTCTTGCTGAGTTTTAAAAGTTGAAATGTCCTTTAGATTGAGCACGCGGTTACGGTCAATGTGCATTTTTAATTATTATTTTGGCATTAATCAATTTTTTGCCAGTGAGTGGCTCGAGTTAACTGGCCAGAGTTGTTGCCATGCAACAATCATCAACTGCCATTTTGTCCTATTGCATAAATGTGCGATTGCTCAGTTTAATTTATTCGAGTGATTTTTTTTTTGAAAAGAAGCCGACCGCCATTGTTGTTTTTTAACACCATTATTTGTAATTTAATCTATTTAATCGGGAAACGGAGTTGAAGCCACCTGAGCTACTTTGTGTCAGAAATTTTGGTGGTTTTTGTGTGATAAACTTGTGTATTTAGATGCTACTTTTTGAGGAAAATAAAAGCCTACGGTTAAATGATTCATCCGAAGATTTTTTAACTTTATCGGCATTTCATTCTTTCCATGCTTACGTCATATTGATCATTACTGATGTCATATGCAACCCAACGTCATAACTGCATATTTTTTCTCAACTCTATTTATTTTTTTATATACATTATTTTTCAAAAAACTACTCTGTTGCTAACGGTTACTGTTAAAATGCAATCTGTGCATGGTGAAGAAATGTGGAACTATTAGTTGCGTGGTACAATAACGAATGGACATAGTAGTTCAATTCAGAACAGAATTTGGAATGTGCTATAATTCTACGTGCAATTTCTGTTTGTAAAATTGAGAAAATAGTTTAACGTGCTCTCACCATTCACACTATTGTGTGATATGGTTGTTTTTTCTTTATAAAAATTTCCTGATTAATGAATCATAGTAATTTTGATTAACATTTTAATTTCAATGCACATACATTTATTTGACTTTCTTTTAAAAATAGTTTGTAATAAAACGAATTTCCCTTAAAATAAATAACTCAAAAATTAGTTCTGCTACTTTTTTTTTAAATAATGCACTAAAATTAAATTTCATTAAGCATTTTATGATGATAATAATATTATTTATTAAAAAATGAAAGGGAAGAATTTAGGAAAAAACAGTTTAGCATTTTTGTGAAAACTTCCATATTTATTGAAAGACATACAAATTCAAGTTAAAAAGAGATATAATTTTACAAGTAGTATTGAGGGTTCAGTTGTAATTTGTATCACTGGTGCCTGAAGATCTGGTTGGGGGGGGGGGCCTTTGGATGTATGGCTCCCCTACAAAAATGACTTTTTTATTAAACAAAATTGTGAAAGCGGGTAACACAGTTGGTTATACTACTATTTAATTGATGTAACACGATAATGTGTTAACAAACGAGATAAGATTATTAGATAACTAAAAATGATAAGTTTTATTCCATAACCATAACTACAACTCTCATAGAGCGAAGCCATAATAAATGCTAAATTAGACTCCCAATATGGCGGCATTAAATCAAATCGGCATCACGACCGTTTTGCCATAAGTGCAAATGAAAATTACTCGTGCAAATAGAAATCTCGTTTTTCTCGTTTCGTGTACCGAAAACGAATACAGCGCGTGCGCAGTAGTTTACGTAGTGTGAAAGTGCGAAGTATATTGTCCGATTTTTAGTGTATAAAGGTAATTTCTTTGTTTCATTGGCATTAATTTTAATATTCGCTTTGATTTCATTTCAAATTCTTAATTATTACATTCTAGTTAGTGCGCAATGGACGAAACACAACCGCGAACCTTGTAAGTACCGTATTTAAAGCCAACAAAATTGACGTTTTTGTTTCCCAACCGGCGACCGCATGTTGGCCAACATGGGAGACTATTTGGCATTTTCCGAGCCCGCTTTCTTCCTTTATTTATTCAGATATGTCGGGAATTTGGACCCATCAGTGACAGAAGAACTCATCCTAGCATTATTTGGACAAATTGGCCAGGTGAAAGGCTGCAAAATAATACATGAGGTAAGTATTTTTTATGACTTACTATTATGCCTATTTTTCGTTAAGTCACAAGGCTTCGTTGTTTTGTGACATCCGGCATCCCGTTGGTTTAAACTTATCCTAGGAAAGTATCGTTTTATTTTTATATAATATTCTGGTATGCAATACGAAGCGCACGAATCACAAACTCAAAGCACTTGAAAATATCTCAAGTGTTTTAAAAACAATGCCAATCTTATGCTAAATGATATTCGCGCCCAAATAAGCGTCATTGCGCAAGTGCACTTCCAGAAATTTAGCCTAAATAACAAGAGTTTTGGAGAGAGAGAGATTGATAAGTACACCCTTATTTTCTCATTTTTTTTTACTAATATCAAAATATGTTCACTTTGTTATGAACAGGTAGGTTGCTTCATTTCTTAAGGTTTTTTAAGCTTTCAGTAGTGATTCCACGAGTTGGAATTCGTTACTTGCAGCTTTTCGCGTTCTGTACAAGGGTTGTATGTGATTTTATTATTATTGTTTCAAATGGGAGACGAATACTGTTCATGAGACAGTCTAGTTCATTGCACAATTGAAAAAATACTGTAAAACTGGAAACATTTGTTTGCTTATGTTTTTAAGATGAGTTCGCAGGAATGGGCTTCGATACCTCGAGTGGACAAGATGACGGATTCCGTAATGCCTTAAAATAATTATAACTATACATGGAATTATTTCATTAAATTTTCAACAACAGTTAACATTATTTTGTTGATTGTAGTATCAACTTTATTCCCGGCATTTCTCCAGAGCATACTTTGCTGTGACGTAAGAAGCACAGCTCGGGCCCTTGTGCTTAAATTAGATATGGGCCCCTATTCCCTTATAAATTTTTACGGCTCTTTTGCTGTTCGCGGAGCCGCTCCCAAAATTCATTTGGGCCGCAGGAAAAAATTTAAAAGGCATTTGGGTATAATTGCAAAAACTTGTACAAAATTGCGCCACAGGCATTTTTTGCTCATAAATACTCAAAAATGGGCTGAAAATCATCAAGAATGCCTGAAATGGGCCTATTTTGCCATTTTATCTAGTCTCCCTGCGTGCTGTCTTGGCCGTTTGGTTCCAAGTGCCACTTGGGATCCTGTGCAGTTTCACCCCTGCACCTATGATTGCTACCACACTTATTGTTTGTATAAATTACTGTAAATGACCGAATAGTAGCTAGGACTCTAGTAGTAGCCGGTGCTCAATTAGTAGCCGAGACTCCAGTTGTAGCCGGGACTCCAGTTGTAGCCGGGACTCCAGTTGTAGCCAGGGCCCAAATAATAGCCGGGACACCAGTAGTAGGAGGGGCTCAAATAGTAGCTGGGGATTTAAATAGTGGCCTGGGCTACTAGTTGGTCATTTACGATAAAAAAGGCGAGTGATAGGGTTTTTTAAGTAGTGTATCCCTCTGCCTCTTATTTGTTACCTACGGTACTTTAAAAAAAATATGTACTGGTATAACAGGATATCTTTGTACAGTTTTGAAGCATTCTGTACCTAAACGGGAATTTTTAAAAAAGGTATAGGACCAAAATTAGGCCAGGAATAATAATAATTGCAGCCGGGGCTCAAATAGTAGCCGAGGAAAGAGATTGATTGTACAAAATAGTTGGTCAATTACGACAAATCACCATGAATCGGTGTTTCACTAAAAATTCGTAGAAAATATGGATATGGAAAAAAAGTACATCCTACATTTTGAAGGATGAATGTATGCAATTATGGCACTGTCCACTCTGGTACCCATTTGCGAACTCGTACTTAAACAGGCAAATATTTGTTCACGGACATTTCATGATTGGGCCAACAACGTGGATCAATGGTAAAGTTTCTATTTTCCATTACTACGTATTCACTAGAGTATTGTTTGGTATGAGGGGCTGTGTAAACGTAACGAAACATTTTTGTCTTGCTCAAAATGTGAAAGTGTGCATCTAGTAATTGAATGGCTTATTATGTTCGCTGCACTCCTGAACTTATAAGTGTTTCACTGTATCGAGATAGCATTAAGGTTCTTCAATGCTTGCCAATTCTTTCATTATTTTTGTACCGCACAATTTTTGAAAATGCGCGTGCACCGATCCATATTCCTACCAGGATCACATTTTTTTACTCGTAATGATTTGGAAGCAACTGTGCCATGGTTTTATTTGCCCTGCATGATTGAACTTGACCATTATAATCGAATAGTGATTAGGCCCAAGAAAGCATGCAACCAATGCACACACTTTTGTTTAGTTGATTCGTACCCATTATACTACTACTGGTTAACTATTTCATTGTAATCAAAAATGTTTCATGGCACAGCCTACCAGCCGTTCCAAAAGTAATTTCGATTTACATTTGACTGTGGGGAAAACCTTAAATGGCTTAGCAAGTGTTGTCTAGGGTTAGATAAATTTGTGATTTATGGTAAAAGGGTTTTTTGTTGGGATGAACATGTTACCCGGTGAACTTAGACACGTCTTAAGAACCATTTTTGACTGAGCTGTAGTGGGATAAAGAGAGTGTTAATTTCTAGCAGGCCTACGAAAAGGAGTTCGCTATATCAGTGTTCCAAATTATCGGTCGACGGTCGAATGCTGATACGTGGTATTTGAGGTTTTCTTACTTAACCAGAAAGTACTACAAGACCAAGCAATAAGTGAGAGATGAGCGAACCAATACGTCTAGGATTGGTCTGTATTATGTCTTACTACAAATAATGTAAAAAGGCAATTTTATTTCATCACTTTCGAGTCTCCTAAAACGAAGATTTCAAATGTTGGAAATGGGAAAGGTGAGTAGAATTTGCTATTTGTAGACCGACAGTACATGTATATTGTCAAAGAAAAGCAAAAATCGCAATAAACCCACTTGTACACTAGAGCAATCAACGTAGGTATCGACACTTTTCAAAAAGCTGAGTCGAAATTAGCGTATCTGAATTGAATACTGTATTTCAAACTAAAATCCAGTACATTCTTGCAGTATAATTTATATTAACTCCAACATAACTAAATATACGATACAAATGTGCAGTTACAAATTATACCAGTGGCACTTGCGAGAGTGAAAATAAAATGTTTGACGTACTGCCGATCAAAAAGTGCACTTCAACTCTCCTGTGTTTAAGGGGCTGTCCACACTTTTTACAGCATTGCCCTAAAGGGATTTCCATGTTAAATTCGTTTTCTTTCAGTACATTTTTCTCAGTAATGGCTAAACATCGAATGATGCCAGGGTTTAATTTGTCTGAAAGCTAATTAAATTTACTACAAGGCCGAGGATGAATTTCCGTGTTACATTCGTTCTAAATTTAGATATTGAAGTTTAAATATGACAATTGAGTTTTTCCATGCATTTTTACATTAATATGAAATTTTGTCAAAAATTGATCAAATCTCAATAATGACTTAGCGGAGAACGATAAGGTTGGATTTTTCTAATAGGATATTAAATTGACTAAAAAGTGAACTATTTTGTTGTGACATTCATTCTGAATTTAGTTATCGACTTACAAAGTAGACTGTTGAATTTTTCACCACATTTTGCCCTATTGCACAGCTCCCAGGTAAGAAACACGCAAAAACCATCCTCGACCTTTTAGTAAATTTAATTATCTATCAGATAAATCAAACGCTATCGTCTGATGTATAGCCGTTCTTGAGAAAAATGTACCTATTAGAGAAATGAAAATCTTTTCGAATAGCCCCCGTTTGGAGGTTAGATTGGTTTGAAGCGTATTTAGTGCTTGCAAGTCCAGCGGACCTATTTGAGGGGAGGAACCTGCTTACAATCGGGTGAAAAATTTATACTTCAATATCTAATTTCAGTATGCACATAACAGGATAATTATACTACACTTTTTAGTAAATTTAATTGTCTATCAGAAAAATCAATCCCCATCGTCTTATATTTAACCGGTATTAAGAAACCAGAATTTTTAACAAAATGAATTTGACGTGAAATCCCCATATGAGACATGATCTAAAAAGTGTGGACAGCCTCATTAATAGGAATGTTGTTTCTTATCGTACAAGGCATTTTAAAAAGTTACAATACTTAATTGGAAGCTCTACTGTATCTGCAGGGGAATTTTTTTTACGTTTGCCATTTAACCACATTTCAATTTCTTATTTTTAGGTGTCTTTTTGGAAGACGAAGCTCGTGCCTACAAAAAAAATGAAAAGTGATGTAGCGACGTGACACTCTGGAAAGGGTGGTTTTTAAAATATTTTGTATTTGTTGTTAGCTGTGCTTGCTGTTTTGATATGACCATGTGAATGTAACCTGAGCTAAATACTTAACCTGCTAAAGTTAAATTTTATAGTTTAATTTCCGTTCCTGCTGCCTTTCAGCCTATTGCATTGCTCGTAAAATGAACCTAACCTAAGCTTCTAGCAGCCCGATATTTAACATTTGTAAGTCTTCATAAAACAAAGGAGTGTTTCAACACTTTAATTTGTAAAAACGTATAATTGGATAAGTTTTTACTTTTAATCCCAATTGGGAAACTGATGCATTTTTGGCCAAGGGTATATTCACATTGTCCTCGCTAATTTTAAAATGTGAATGCCATGTATTCCCATTTTAATTCTGAAGGTCTAGCAAAATAGGTGAAAACTGAATTGCTGTCGATGTTCGAATATCTTAAAGAGATGACTTATTCAGGACGCCGTTATTTGCGGGATTTTGACCACCGAATGAATGCAGTTTGTGCCTGGTCTAGTATACTTTTCAATGGTCAGTGCAATTTTTTTTAGATGAAAGAAAAACAGTTTGATATTCATATGGCTTCATGAAATGGGACATTTAGGCCAACAAATTCTACAAATATGGGATATTAAGAGTGGGTTGCACTAGTCTGTAACACTTCTGGCTGTATTAAATTTATAATATCTAAAAAGGTATTTAGAGTGCTGTATCTAATTGAAGAGCTGAGATCAAAACCCACACGAGTTGGGTATAGGTATAAAGTGGTCTCAAAACAAGTAGGTTCCATTCGAGGGAACCAAAATGTGACGGTGCATCCCAAAGTGCAAGTTTCAATCTTAAAAATAAGCTTATAATTTTAAAATAATTAATTTTTAAGCAAGAAATCTGGATCATGTTTTTTTTTTGTATCTCAGCTCTTCAATTGTTAAGGGACTCCATTGTTTACCAGTAATATTTTTCATAAATTTTAATCCGTTTTGGAGTACTGGAGGGATGACGACACTCCCCGCCTGGCATTTGAGAGACCTGGGATCAATTCCCGAGGTGGCTGCCTTGACCATGGTTTTCATAGTTTCCACTAAGTCAATCACGACCGCAAGTACCCTGCAACCTGCAAAGTAGGGCATAAAGAGCCTTAATAAGCTCGTAACTCGAAATAGGGAGTAAAAAAGTATAAAATTTTTGAGGGTTCTATTTCCGAGTAAGGTAAAGAAGCTATGTTAACTGCATCTATGCTTCTGGTGTTTGACACATAAGTGTAACAATAAGATCTGGGGTAAATTTTTATCAGGCATGACACCTGTGATTGCATTTCGAATTCCATATTGTCGTGGAGTTGTACCGTTTGCATATGATCTTAATTATTTTTACTAACTTGCCCGTAGTATACAGAGCTGCTAAAACAAATCGTTGAGGAATACTAAGCTATATTTTGCCAGAAAGTAAAAGGCTTGACCAGGCACTTGCTGTTTATTCAATAATCACTACTATGAGTAAATTGACAGTTTTCTCTTTTTCATGAGAAGTGACTGCTTTAGTTGAATATTTTTGGCTTCCAGAGTAGACATTAAACTGAAATATTTTTGAAGATAGATTTGCATCTATTGCAATTCCATAGAAATATTACTGTTCTGGAATTTGCCGTTAGTTTTTACGCTGTTTTACTAGACCTAATTATTATTACCTGTTCACTTGGCTAGATGTAATATAATTCTATGTATTAAATACCTATTTTCCAGGTTTGAGCATTGGTTCCTTACATTAACTATGGTAAATAAATATTTTTTTATTTGTCGTGGTTAGCTGATTAGAAGTTTTAGCCTATTGTTTAGGGCAATCACAATGTTAAGATGTACAGTATAATAATTTTGACTCACGTGTGATCTACGAGTTACTTTCAAAAAGTTTGCAAAAAAAAATCTAGTGTGTAGGTCGAGTGAGAATGAATTATTTTCTGTTGTCAAAAGTTGGCAATTATCTTGTGATTCGCAGCACACGAGGTCGCGAATTCACATTCAGTTCAGTTCGCCACTTGTTGAGGCATACATTTTGTGTCACAGTGAAAGCGGAATATCCGAGTACGGTTTAACGTCAAAATATCCTGCATCAAGCAAAGAATAAACCGGTCCAAGTTCTGTGCCCTGTTGAGGAAGATACCGATAATAAATGAAAGTTATTTGCGGCTATGAAGAAACCGCCACGTTTAAGTGGCTCAAGCTGTTTGATTTTTGTTCTTGGTTCTATGCAGGACATTTTTGCATTAAGCAGTACTTGGAAATCTCGCTTTCACTATGTAAGGAATTGTATGCGTCTATACTTGGCAAACTTGATGCTACGTAATGTGACAGTAAGTCACTACATAGCTCCGAGCCACAGTGGCCTTTTGGTTAACATTTCCACTTGGCATTAGGGAGACATGGTTTTATTAAAAGGTCGGCTGCCTTGACCATGGTTTTCGTGGTCCTTCCAGGCTAATGCTGAGGAAGTTCCCGCAAGTCGGCCACAACTGCACCCATCCTCCCAATGAAATTTTCTGCAGTCTTAAACTGCAGAAAAACTAGTTTTTTTAAAACTTATAAAACAAAAATCTACATAATTTGTACAGTTTTTTTACAGTTTTTCTGCATTTTTTATACAGTATTTTTGTTATTTTTCCAAAGTTTTTCTGCGCTTTTTCTACATTTAGTGAACAGAATAACTGCATAAAAATAATAAAAATACTGTGTAAAAAATGCAGAAAAATGTAGAAAAAAACCATTTAAGGTTTGTTTTTTTACAGAAAAACTGCACAAATTATGTAGTTTTTTGTTCCATAGGCAGTTTTTCTGAAAATTCAAAAAAACTGCAGCCTTTTTTCATTGGGCTCCCTCCCAAGTAGGGCACAAAGTGCCATAGGCACTTTAAATGCAAAATAAAAATATTTGCCAAGTTTTTGCAACACTTATAGTATTTTTCTCATTATGTTAGAAACCCTGTCACCAAGCGCATGGATACAGCTGCACGCATACAATGCACAGAACATTGCCTTGTGCAGAACTCTTTCGTGTTTACGTAGCAACACACTTACCCTTCCAATGATTCAATGCAGTGAAAGGGTTTCTAACATAATGTGAAAAATACTATAGCTCTAACTCGACCTGCACACACACTGCAGATACTTTCGAAGAACTTTTTGAATGTGCCTCATGTTTGCACGGGTCTTCAAACATATTTAAAATACAACGCGGTATACGCAAAATAGAGAAGGGTTGCTATCATGCACACATGGGGTTATTCACAATTTCAAAACGAATGTTGACTAAAATGGCATGGTCGAGCCCTTATTTCTCACTTTCTCGATTAGCCGTGCTGCATGACGGGCATGATGCTACCCTAGCTAGACTCAAGTCATGTTGAATATTGCAATAAGTAATGCTGTACACAGCATCCAAAACTTGTTTACATTAACTGGTTTCCTGTGCAGGCATAATTTATTATTGCATTTAAACTCGAGTTCATTTAGTCCAATGCGACAGTCTGGTTTAAAATAAGGTGATGTCATAATTTTGTTGCCTTAGATGGTAATCTTGTAATTAGCAGGTAGATTTCAATTAAGATTATGGTGAAATAAATGAACTAAGGAAATGATGTTTCTTCTCTTCTTAGTCAGTGGGTATTTGGAGCGTAACAAGGGAGCAGTTTCGAGTTACTTAGTACACCAATGTTGTAACTATATTTTTTAATTTTGGGAGAAACGAGGGGGTTTCAGTTCCTTGTAATTGTCTTAACGTTGACCTAATAAGGTTTACTGCTAGTTAAAAGCATGCATATCAGATACTAACCAAACCTATATGTAAACTTATTAAACAAGCTTTCCACCATATCCATATTTTTTTTCCTAATTAGGCTGTGCTAAAACATTGATATTCTGTTGGTAAAGTTAGTGCCCTGCTTTTAGGCCATTATTCCATGTGCATCGTGTTACTAGCTCGTTTTTGTTGAATGTCTCGTTCTGGTTTTGCAAGAAATGTTGTTCCTTCGTATTTTAAAAATTATATACTGCTGTTTTGCGAGTTATCTGCGTAATTCAGATCTAACTAACAATTGAAGAGCTGAGATAAAAAAAACCAAACGAGTCCATTTTTTGCTGAAAATAAGATAGTGTTGTTCTATCAGCTAAATCAATAAAAAGTTGGAGTAAGATGTGAGAAAGTTTCTCATGTTGACCACTGGGAATGAAAAATGCCTGAATCGCTATGAACAAAAGTTTGGGAATTGAGTATCTGAATTTGGGTATAGGGTTAAGGTGGACTCAAAACAAATTTCTATAAACGTAATTTTTTCAAAACAAGTAGTCTGGACTTTTTCATCTCGGCTCTTCAATTGTTATGATGTAGTTTAAGTAGGATTGTAATATTAGTGACACTGGAGAATTGTGGGTTAAATTAGTTCCATTGAAGTACTTGTAAATATCAGGTTTATGAAGTTTAGGTCTCCTTCCAGTTTTATTTCCCATCTAGTTCAAATTTCCAGTCTATCGTTATTTGATCTTGATCTGGCAAAGCAAATCATGTTTACACAGCAGTGATATAAGAGAGTTCATCGGTGGTACAATTCATTATGGAATTATACAATATAGCTAGGAGTTGTTTTTTGTTGATAGGGCAATTTGAGAGAAAGGAAAGGTAATGATCCTAGGCACATTTAATTCAAAAAAAACTGTCACTACCGGTATTCGTATAACAATTCAAATATCAATTGCTCTCCAAAAATTTATTTGTAAAAGGAACGTAGAACATTTATTTTTATTAAACATGTCAAAAGATTTGATATGAAGTGAGGCTAAAAGTTAGTTCCTACCACTTTACCCCAATGGGTATTTTGTTCTTGTAATTTTTAAGGAATTAGAATTTTTGCAATAAGTCACCAATGAGCATAATTAGGCTAATTACAATATTGTAAAGGTTTCAGATCCCATTTAGAGTGTAGACTTATAATTTTTTGTTGCTTAGCGTTAAATATCATTTCTGACATGATAATTCAAATATTAAAAAAATTAAATTACCGTAAACAACCAAATAATAGGGGCTTTCAAGTAAATCTGACTAATAGTAGCCAGAACTCAAATCGTAGCCGGGGTTCAAATAGTAACCCTGACTACTATTTGGTCATTTACGATAAAAAAAAGGCGAGTGCAAGGTTTTTTAAAGTAGTATATTTCTCTCTCTCTTATTGGTTATACATGTTACTCTAAAAATAATGCAGGTATACCAGGATATATGTATACAATTTTGATACCTAAAATGGAATATCCTAAGATACGGTATACGACCAAGTGTAGGCCAGGAATAATAATATAGTATTAGCCGGGGCTCAAATAACAACCGGGCTAATTCAATTCAATTCAACTCAGTACCCTACAGGCAGCAAATGAATGCCATATGGTAGGGGGGTGATCCCACTATCA